>CM042421.1:19989438-20011938 GCA_023634145.1 Thymallus thymallus | reverse complement strand
AGATCAATACATTAAAGGGTGTGAGATCAATACATTAAAGGGTGTGAGATCAATACATTAAAGGGTGTGAGATCAATACATTAAAGGGTGTGAGATCAATACAAACCATTGGCTTTTATAAAAACCTTGTTTGAATTGATGAGTTTGTTGATGTTTATACTGTTACTCAGTAGTTGATTGATAATAACATTTCATCTTTTAAATAAAACATCTGTCATTAATTAACTTTGTACATTTGAAATAGAGTGCAGAGTCATCATTTGCTGTCTGTCTTTTGGGACCCTGTCACATCCATAAAGCAGAATGTCACATCCATAACACAACATTTTCCTCTAGAGAATTGTAAATGCCTTTTTTTAGCACATTTATGCATTTTTTGGTTGGTTAACACTAGAGCCACGAGTGCACTGATTTCTTCTTCTTTTTTTAGGTACGATGTGTTTTCCGATGACGACAAAAGTATTATGATCAAATATATAAACACTCATTTTGCACAGCGTCACATCCATAATAGTACATTTTCCGTATAAAGTATATGACAATTTTAATATTTTCATCATTGTTGTGTTTGTGTGTAGTCAAGCGTGCCTTTCAAAAAAATGTGCACTTTGAAATGAAACGTGCAGTGCTGCAGTTTATAACCTTTACAATGCTCTTTCATAAAAAGCTTTTCACGATAAATGAACGAAAACCCTTTCAACTGGTAAACCCAAGTCAAGAATAAAAACCCAATTCTCGTTGTGAAGGATGTCTTATTTAGTCTCTCGGTAGGACACACCGTAGCGTTTGCGGACTGAGAGTACTTAGCACCTCTGAACAGAGTGCCGCCAGTAATTTGCAAACTAAGTGCAAACCGATTCTACCGTTAGAATTGCACGAAAATGTTGTCAGTCAGACGTCCACCAGCGGGGTTCCCTTAACACTAGAACCGCTAAAGCAGTCATTTGGAGCTCATTAATGAATACATTTTATTACTCTGGCATTTATTATGTGCTCCCCTCCGTCCTTGACTTTTCCTAAATAAGTCTACGCTGAGTTCCCAAAACATTGGGAACACCTGCTCTTTCCATGACATAGACTGACCAGGTGAATCCAGTTGAAAGTTATGATCCCTGATTGATGTCACCTTTTTAAATCCACTTCAATCAGTGTAGAGGAGACAGGTTAAAGAAATTATTTTTAAGCCTTGAGACAATTGAAACATGGATGGTGTATGTGTGCCATTCAGAGGGTGAATGGGCAAGACAAAATATTGAAGTGCATTTGAACTGGGTATGGTAGTAGGTGTAAGGCGCACCCACTTAAGTGTGTCAAGAACTGCAACGCTGTTGGGTTTTTCACGCTCATCAGTTTCCCGTGTTTATCAAGAATGGTCCACCACCCAAAGAACATCCAGCGAACTCGACACAACTGTGGGAAGCATTGGAGTCAACATGGACCAGCATCCCTGTGGAACGCTTTCGACACCTTGTAGAGTCCATGACCCGACGAATTGAGGCTGTTCTGAGAGCAAAAAGGGATGCAAACTAATATTAGGAAGGTGTATATAACACACTGTCGTTGTTAGAATCTTAATATCATAACAAGAACTGGAGTTATAACCAGTTTTAGGAGGGCATATCGTTTTTGTAATTGTTTTCCCCCGGACAGTAGGGCCTGCTCACCTCGTCTTGACAGTTGAAGGTGCCGTTCCCAGTTGATAATCACCCCGATAATTGCCTCGAAACTGAACCTAAACTATACCGAAACTAATATCACACATATAACAACTGATTAAATAAATGAAGTGAAGCATGATTGGTAAGAAAGGGGTATTTATTTTCTTACCATTTCCAATGGTAAGAAGACCAAGACGAATGGATGCACATGCTGCGTTAGCGTTGCTACAAAATCTGAATGAAAACGACACAGATGGTGAGGAAGAAATGAGTCATGACACCTGATGATTATTATTCTGAATTGAGCCTCAGCCTGAACCTACACCTCTGATGCCTAAAGCGTATAAAGCCAGAACGGTGCGCACTGAGCAGGTGCCCGCGCCACCACCAAATGAAACGGCGAGACAGGAGAGAGGAAGGACGGCACCGTTTGAATAGAACAAGATTGTGACAATTCTATGGGCCGATTGTGAGCACAACAAAATGTAATCACTGAGAGAGCAGGCCCTACATCTCAAGCAAAACACAACATCAGCAACGCACTCACCAGCTTCCGTTGTTTATGTGACATGGACACGCTCCAACCAATGCCTTTGCGTGAAGAAGCACACCATGTAGAAGCAGACAATAATTTACTTTTTGACTGTTGTCATATGAGCAATTATATGAATTATAATGACATTATTGCTTTTGTGCAGACTTCCACTATTTATCAAGCACACTTAGTGGTTGGGGTATTTTTTATTTTATTTTTAAAGCTTTTACCATGCTTTCTGTTTAGTAGTTGAAACAAAGGCACTCCACGAATAAAATGTATTGAACGCTTGAATTGAGGTGTTTTTACATACAGGTATAGCCTACAGTAACATAAACTAACATAAACCGCTATGGTGTTATTTGAAAAGACTGTAGGTTTTAGTATTAATGTTACCTAAGACTTTCATAAACAAAACCAGATGATTCTTTTTGCAATAGCATCTATGAAATGTAGTAATTACACTGTCAGAATGTTGCAGTCAGATTGACTGTTCATTGGCTCAAAGGGGGGTCCCTCGAGGCGCAGCGATTCTACTTTTAAACACACAGCGCCAAACGAACGGCAGACGGACGGCAGATGAAAATTGGGTGCGGTGTGTGTGGTCCATTAGAGAAACGATTCAAGGGAACAGAGCTGTAATGGGTTTATTGTGTTCTCTCACTCTCCTGAAGCTCTGCTCAGCTCAGTATGTTTCCTCCTCCTCAGGTGTCTTTTTCTCTCTCTCTCTCTCTCTCTCTCTCTCTCTCTCTCTCTCTCTCTCTCTCTCTCTCTCTATGTCCCTCTGTGTTATGTTAAATGAGCGCTGCTGGTTAAATGGCATGGTATTTCATCTCTATTAGAGTGGCGATATGGCCACTGCCCACCGGGCCACTACAGGGTGGAGTGTAGAGGGATCTTGACAGGATTATAAATACAGGATACAACTATTTAATGAGGCTGGATCTCTCAGTTGAGCTGACCTGTCTTGAAGGAGATACTCCCTTATACACGTTACATCACATCGGCTTCCACCAAGATGCACACACACACATACACACACACACACACACACACACATTTCCATACTAACACATCCTGATAAACAGATTCCAACACACACTTGACAGGGAAGCAAAGGCATACGAATACTGTTGACACTTCACACACCTTTACACATACAGGTAACCGCCAAAATAAAGGAAACACTTGAGTTATGAGGGTTCTGGCAGCTCTGTTCTGGGGTTGGGTGCAATTTTCTGGCATGGTCCACTCAACCCCTTAGAGGGCAAGGTAAAAAAATATATTTTTTAACCTTTATTTAACTAGGCAAGTCAGTTAAGAACAAATTCTTATTTACAATGACGGCCTACCGGGGAACAGTGGGTTAACTGCCTTGTTCAGGGGCAGAACGACAGCTCGGGGATTTGATCCAGCAACCTTTTGGTTACTGGCCCAACAACCTAACTCCTATTCTGGAGTGACAGCATTTTCCACCACCATCAACAAAACACCAAATTATGGAATTTCTCGTGGAAGAAAGGTGTTGCATCCGTTGCCAAGGTGCACTGAAGCTGTTCTGATTGTGGCGGCCCAACGCCCTATTAAGACACTTTAAGATGGAGTTTCCTTTATTCCAAGTTGATACACGACATAGACAGGCTTGTTTTTCTCATGTTCGCTGACATACCACAGGAGACACATGCCATCTCCCAAACGCTACATACACATTACCATACTTCAATATAGGCAGACACTGATAAAACGCATTGTACCTAAAAAAAATAAATAAATAAATAAATAATCAGTGCACTTGTGGGTCCCGTGCTAACCAACCACACACACACACACACACACACACTAACTATAGCACTTAGTGAGGAAGCTTGATAAGACCGGTATTGTCCCACACTACAGAGCAGACAAACCATGGTAAAGCAGAAGCCTCAGTGGTTTTAGAGCATCTCTCCCCTGACACCAGAACAATGAGGCATAAATATGCGTTGCCATCCTGTCGGGATAATGCCTTTCCACTTAATTTATCCCCCACTCTAATTCCTCTCGTCTTATTTATCCCTCCCTTCTTCCTCTCGTCTTATTTATCCCCCACTCTTCCTCCCTTCTTCCTCTCCTCCCTTGGATCTCCTGACTGAACGGGAGTCTAAGCCCCTTCGTCTTAGGCTCAGCGTTAGACACACAGGGGAGAGAGAGAGAAGGTGCCAAGGCCAGATATGGGCACAGGCTCTATGTATCACGTCACAGAAAGACTGATTCATTATAAACCTGGATCTGGTGGGTCGTATTCATTAGGTACCAAACGAAAGAGACAAAAGATCCTAAACCGGGGAGGGACTACCTGGACTTGTCCAATAACAAGCGTTCGATATGGTGTGCCAAATAAATACAACCCAGGTTCTGTAGGGGAACATATTTCAGAATGAAAGCAGGTGTCTGGGACTGTGTGTTTAATCAGGTATGGAGATGAACAATTTCCGGGAAAGAAATGCTGCAATGCACTTGGATTCATACAGTATTATGATAAATGTGACCTTCTCAGTGCCTGCTTTTCCACCCAGTCTAAGTTAATGTATCTCCATGCTTTCTAGTAGACCTCAGACCAGGGTTTGTGTCAGTATTTTTCTCTTAGTATAAGCCCATGCTGTGTAAGCAGCCGGTGTGAGAGTTAGCCTACAGATGTAGGATCTTAATTTGAGCAAGTTTGCTACAGCAAGAAAATAATCCATCAGCAACAGAAAATGTGAATTAGTATGTGGATTATAATGAATGGACTTTTTTGTAGGGGTTGATACATTTTTCGTAAGGGAAAATCAAGTCTGAAATTTCAATGTGGAAATTAGAAACTTCAGAAGACTTTTTAAACCTCAAATACACTGCAGGTTTTAAATGTCCTGATAACTTTCCTGCAACAGGGTGATCAAATTAAGATCCTATATATGTAGGCCCTCTACCCGAGATAGCGAGGGGGCATGAAGTTGTAATTACATTGTAATTATGTTCTAATGAAGGCTTTAATGACCTCAGTAGCAATGCTTCACAGACGTCATTAACACTCTTCCTCTCCTCCTCTCCTCCTCCTCTCCATCCTTGAATCCCTCTCTCGCTCTGCATTATTCAGCTCTGTTATTTCAGTTGCTTTTCTATTCTTACTCAGACTGGCTTCAGTAGTTCAGCCTTTAAGTCAAGTCATCTTTATTATTCCAAGAGTGGGACATTTGATTGGCTGTGACAGCTTCACACTTAAAACACTAGTTTCAATGAGCTTTCTCTGTGCAGAACCGCTGCTGTGTTCTCTCAGGGGAGGTATAGCCACAGCACCACACACACACACACGCGGGCATACACACACACACACACACTCCCACTCATATCATCATCACATCATCCATCACTTTACAGTTGTCACAGGAGCTGAGACATTATCACCTGTCACTCAAACAGCCCCTGACTATGATGGGTAGGACTGTGAAGCTAGTGTGTTGAGACCCTCCACGTTTTTCTAATCTCCAGGTGATAACACGCTTTTTCCTTCGTTGATTTGACACCAGGCTCGATGGGAAATATGTTGATGTGAGGTGGTTGTCAAGTAATGTGAGCCACGTTGACGGCAGTGTGTTGAAAGTCTTACCTAATGAAACCCCCTGCACTAAAACAGCAGTTGATGCTTACGGAGAAAAATACATTAATTCAGCGGTTCTGCCTTTGTGACCATTTCAGGAAGATAGGCGTATGTCGCATGTCACTACTTCACAGGAGAGGCATTTGAACATTTTGTTTTAGATTTTTTTGGGCAGAAATGCCTTCTGGAACTTTCATGTGCCGTCTGTAAATACGAATCAAATTCTTAAATTATGAAAAGACAGGAACCTTCACGCGATCCATGATTGGCTGACCTAATGGATGGTCTGGATTGGTCTTCCATGTATCACGCTTCTGTCTATAGCATGAGCTGCTCAGTGTGTGTGGACTTTGGAGAGTTACTCTTCATCTGACATCACATGGTCTAGAGTGTTCAGCATCTCATTGCAGTACAGAGAAATGTCAGTTAGCAATGTTTAGTCACTTCAGTATTCTCTTTATTCAGTCTACCTCAGACGTGGCCTGTCTTCCTGCCTGTCAGTCAACACCAAGCAGAGCATTGATGACTGCTCAGTGTGAGATCTCTCTGCTGCCTGACTCCTTTAATTATGGCCATGACTCAGTCTCCTATGTTAGTCTCTCTCCCTCTCTCTCTCTCTCTCTATCTCTCTCTATTCATCTCTCTCTCTCTCTCTCTCTCTCTCCCTCTCTCTCTCTCTCTCTCTCTCTCTCTATCTCTCTCTATCCATCTCTCTCTCTCTATCCATCTCTCTCTCTCTCTCTCTCTCTCTCTCTCTCTATCCATCTCTCTCTCTCTCTCTCTCTCTCTCTCTCTCTATCCATCTCTCTCTCTCTCTCTCTCCATCTCTCTCTCTCTATTCATCTCTCTCTCTCTCTCTCTCTCTCTATCTCTCTCTATCCATCTCTCTCTCTCTCTCTCTCTCTCTCTCTCTCTCTCTCTCTCTCTATCCATCTCTCTCTCTCTCTCTCTCTCTCTCTCTCTCTATCCATCTCTCTCTCTCTCTCTCTCTCTCTCTCTCTCTCTCTCTCTCTCTCTCTCTCTCTCTCTCTCAAACAAACACATACCCACACACACACAGCATTTGGATTGTTATCAGAGCCTGGGTCTTACATAAAGACACCCAGTTCAATTTGTCTTCTTCCCCAGATAGCTCTGTAAAGATGTCTACTTTTTATGCTCTTTGAAGTTTCTCTCCTTCAACTATCATCCATCACTGCGGAGTGATATTTGTGTCGGAACCGAGGCGTATTATTTTCCTGATCATTTTTTTCTCCCTCCGCAGTCTCTCTCATTTCCCCGTGGTCTAGGACCGCTCGCAGAGGGACTACAAATACGGTGATTAAGGTTTACACACAGGCAAACACCCACACGCCAGACACACACGCACACACACACACACACACAAACAATACTGCATTTTTCATCTGAACAGAATAAATCAGTTTCTTTCTTTCCCAGCGTATTTCATTCTTTTCTCCTACATTTCCTTGGCGGTGGTGTTTCTGTGTGAAAGGATGCACCACTCCACCGCGGGACTGAGTACGCCCGATAAGGGGCTTCTATCCCCTGGGTTCAGGGACCGTCAGGGCAGGTACATGGTTATCTACCACAAACACACACACACACACCCCAGTCTGGAACCAAGAGGACCCTGAACAGCTGCTATCCCTCAAGCCATAAGACTACTGAAAAAGACTGTTGAATAGCTAATGAAATGGTTACCCAGACTACCTGCATTGACGATTTTTTGTACTAACTCTCTTGCATTGACTTTATGCACACACACTGGACCCTACCCACACACTCACACATACTTACACTGACACTCCAACACACACACTGGACCCTACCCACACACTCACTTACACTGACACTCCAACACACACACACACACACACACACACACACACACACACACACACACACACACACACACTGGACTCTACTCACACACTCACACATACTTACACTGACACTCCAACACACACACACACACACACACACACACACTGGACTCTACTCACACATACTGACACTCCAACACACACACACTGGACCCTACCCACACACTCACACATACTTAAACTGACACTCAAACACACATACACACTGGACCCTACCCACACACTCACACATACTTACACTGACACTCCAACACACACACTGGACCCTACCCACACACTCACACATACTTAAACTGACACTCCAACACACACACTGGACCCTACCCACACACTCACACATACTTACACTGACACTCCAACACACACACTGGACCCTACCCACACACTCACACATACTTAAACTGACACTCCAACACACACACACACACACACACACACACACACACACACACACACACACAAACACACTGGACTCTACTCACACACTCACACATACTTACTGACACTCCAACACACACACACACACACACACACACACACACACACACACACACACACACACACACACACACACACACACTGGACCCTACCCACACACTCACACATACTTACACTGACACTCCAACACACACACACACACACACACACACACACACACACACACACACACACACACACACACTGGACCCTACCCACACACTCACACTCACACACACACACACACACACACACACACACACACACACACACATACACACACTGGACCCTACTCACACATACATACATACACGGAAACTCCAACACACACACACACACACACACACACACACACACACACACACACACACACACACACATATACACACACTGGACCCTACCCACACACACACACACACACACACACACACTTTCACACTCACCACATGCACTGCTGCTACTGTATAGTATATGTCATGTTGCCTAGTTACTTTGCCTCTAGTTATACCTCAATAACCTTGTACTGCCACTAGTTATACCTCAATAACCTTGTACTGCCACTAGTTATACCTCAATAACCTTGTACTGCCACTAGTTATACCTCAATAACCTTGTACTGCCACTAGTTATACCTCAATAACCTTGTACTCCCACTAGTTATACCTCAAAAACCTTGTACTCGCACTAGTTATACCTCAATAACCTTGTACTCCCACTAGTTATACCTCAATAACCTTGTACTCCCACTAGTTATACCTCAATAACCTTGTACTCCCACTAGTTATACCTCAATAACCTTGTACTCCCACTAGTTATACCTCAATAACCTTGTACTCCTGCACATCGACTCGGTACTGGTACTCCCTGTTTGACACACACACACACTCACACACAAACACTCACACACACACTCATACACACACACACACACACACACACACACACACACACACACACACACACACACACACAAGCGGCGCGATGCTCAACCCATGCAGTGCATTCAGATATCATTCATCTTGAAGGTAGGGATAATAATGCTTGGGGAGTGCGGCAGGTGGAAGACACAGAAAGGTTAAAATAACTCCAGTAATGACTCAGCCATTCATTCATTCTACAGCACTACTTGGTTACTGACGTGATGTATGAAGTCTCCCTACCATTACACAGCTGCGACTGTCCTCGGGTTACTGGCTTGGTAGAAGCAAACGTTAAATGGAATGGAATGAATTAAATTAAACCTGTTGACTCACGTTCTAAGTTACAGGCAAGTCATCAACACGGGTTTGTTTTTCGACGTCTGTGATTGTATTTAGTCCATTACACTGAGCTACAACCTCTATAAAATGAACATTAAATGCATGAGGAGGTGTAAGAGACCATGTTTATCATTTGACGTGCTGAGAGCATGCAGACTAAAAGAAGATATCAGAGAAGAGGAGGAGAGGAAGTCAGAGACGACTCTTTCATTCTGTTACTCAGGCCTGCTGAGGAGGAGAGGAAGTCAGAGACGACTCTTTCATTCTGTTACCCAGGCCTGCTGAGGAGGAGAGGAAGTCAGAGACGACTCTTTCATTCTGTTACTCAGGCCTGCTGAGGAGGAGAGGAAGTCAGAGACGACTCTTTCATTCTGTTACTCAGGCCTGCTGAGGAGGAGAGGAAGTCAGAGACGACTCTTTCATTCTGTTACTCAGGCCTGCTGAGGAGGAGAGGAAGTCAGAGACTACTCTTTCATTCTGTTACTCAGGCCTGCTGAGGAGGAGAGGAAGTCAGAGACGACTCTTTCATTCTGTTACTCAGGCCTGCTGAGGAGGAGAGGAAGTCAGAGACTACTCTCATTCTGTTACTCAGGCCTGCTGAGGAGGAGAGGAAGTCAGAGACTACTCTTTCATTCTGTTACTCAGGCCTGCTGAGGAGGAGAGGAAGTCAGAGACTACTCTCATTCTGTTACTCAGGCCTGCTGAGGAGGAGAGGAAGTCAGAGACTACTCTCATTCTGTTACTCAGGCCTGCTGAGGAGGAGAGGAAGTCAGAGACTACTCTCATTCTGTTACTCAGGCCTGCTGAGGAGGAGAGGAAGTCAGAGACTACTCTCATTCTGTTACTCAGGCCTGCTGAGGAGGAGAGGTGTGAGTCAGAGACTACTCTCATTCTGTTACTCAGGCCTGCTGAGGAGGAGAGGAAGTCAGGATTGGGGCTCAACTGCACTTCAGTTCAGTCAATACAGTCATTGCTCTTCCATTAAGAACATTTGAATTGGAAATGGAATTTCAGTTCTTCCTCACTTGACTGGTGTGAATCAAATATGGCCTTGAGATGGACAGATCTATAGGAGGAGTTGCAGGGATGTCTTATGGCCTTGAGATGGACAGATCTATAGAAGGAGTTGCAGGGATGTCTTATGGCCTTGAGATGGACAGATCTATAGGAGGAGTTGCAGGGATGTCTTATGGCCTTGAGATGGACAGATCTATAGAAGGAGTTGCAGTGATTAGTCCACACGGGGAGGGATGCAGTGATGCCTTGAAGTGGAGACACTTCAGCTCTGTGCTGCTGCCCCACAGAAGGCTGTTCTCACCATCATCCTGCATCAGATAGGTGCATTCATATAATAGCTTTTTTGTTCCTCAGAATATGCAGTTAGTTCTTAAACTCCAGAGCGCTGCAAGTCAACTCATTAACAGTTGTTTCTATTGTAGGCACTGTGCAGGTGTTGCGTTGTGCAGGTGTTGTGTTGTCGTAACTTTCTATATCCTTGGTCTAGTTTTCACTCAACATCCAACAATCCTCTCCCATCTCTCTCCCATGCACACAGAGGTGTAGCATGTGTTATTTATGGCACCTCCCCCACACTCATTCTCCTCCCGCCTCACACTGTGGCGTTTTGATAGAGTGCGTCCATATAGTATTCATCTGATTGGATTCCGCTAATCGCCTCAAAAGTGCTAGAATGAAAATCTGCTCATTTGCATACTGTCAGGGGAGTTTGGGGAGAATGTTCCGGAATGACTTTACAGGTGGCAGAGGAGAGGTGAGGATGGAGGGGGTTTAGCAGGGAAATTAGGTGTGGGTGGAGAAAGAGATTGAGACATATATATAGTATATGTACTCCGCAAAAAAATAAACGTGCCTTTTTCAGGACCCTGTCTTTCAAAGATAATTCGTAAAAATCCAAATAACTTCACAGATCTTCATTGTAAAGGGTTTAAACACTTTAAACACCCATGCTTGTTCAATGAACCACTAACGGCTTACAGACGGTAGGCAATTAAGGTCACAGTTATGAAATCTTAGGACACTAAAGAGGCCATTCTACTGACTCATCTGTGTGAACGTGCCTTAGGCATGCTGCAAGGAGGCATGAGGGCTGCAGATGTGGCCAATTAATTGCAATGTCCGTACTGTGAGACGCCTAAGACAGCGCTACAGGGAGACAGGACTGACAGCTGACCATCCTCGCGGTGGCAGACCACCTGTAACAACACCTGCACAGGATCGGTACATACGAACATCACACCTGCGGGACAGGTACAGGATGGCAACTGCCCGAGTTACACCAGGAACGCACAATCCCTCCATCAAGAACTGGCAAATCCGGTGCAGTCCATGAGGAGGAGATGCACTGCAGTACTTAATGCAGCTGGTGGCCACACCAGATACTGACTGTTACTTTTGACACCCCCTTTGTTCAGGGACACATTATTCAATTTCTGTTAGTCACATGTCTGTGGAACTTGTTCAGTTTATGAGTGCATATATACAGTGGCAAGAAAAAGTATGTGAACCCTTTGGAATTGCCTGGATTTCTGCATAAATTGGACATACAATTTGATCTGATCTTCATCTAAATCACAACAATAGACAAACACAGTCTGCTTAAACTAATAACACACAAACAATTATACGTTTTCATGTCTTTATTGAACACACCATGTAAACATTCACAGTGCAGGGTGGGAAAAGTATGTGAACCCTTGGATTTAATAACTGGTTTACCCTCCTTTGGCAGCAATAAACTCAACCAAACGTTTTCTGTAGTTGCAGATCAGACCTGCACAACGGTCAGGAGGAATTTTGGACCATTCCTCTTTACAAAACTGTTTCAGTTCAGCAATATTCTTGGGATGTCTGGTGTGAACCGCTCTCTTGAGGTCAATCGGGTTGAGGTCAGGACTCTGACTGGGCCACTCCAGAAGGCGTATTTTCTTCTGTTGTTGATTTACTTCTGTGTTTTGTGTCGTTGTCCTGTTGCATCACCCATTAAGCTTCAATTGGCGGACAGATAGCCTTACATTCTCCTGCTAAATGACTTGATATACTTCGGAATTTGATATTGGTGTGCTGTGCCTTTTTCTCTCCACACATAGTGTTGTGTGTTCCTTCCAAACAGCTCAACTTTAGTTTAATCTGTCCACAGAATATTTTGCCAGTAGCTCTGTGGAACATCCAGGTGCTCTTTTGCGAACTTCAGACATGCAGCATGTTTTTTTTGGACAGCAGTGGCTCCTTCCTCCCATGAACACCATTCTCGTTTAGTGTTTAACGTATCGTAGACTCGTCAACAGAGATGTTAGCATGTTCCAGAGATTTCTGTAAGTCTTTAGCTGACACTTTAGGATTCTTCTTAACCTCATTGAGCATTCTGCGCTGTGCTCTTGCAGTAACCTTTGCAGGACGGCCACTCCTAGGGAGAGTAGCAACAGTGCTGAACTTTCTCCATTTCTAGACAATTTGTCTTACCGTGGAATGATGAACATCAAGTCTTTTAGAGATACTTTTGTAACCCTTTCCAGCTTTATGCAAGTCAACAATTCTTAATCGTAGGTCTTCTGAGATCTCTTTTGTTCGAGGCATGGTTCACATCAGGAATTGCATCTTGTGAATAGCAAACTCATATTTTGTGAGTGTTTTCTATAGGGCAGGGCAGCTCTAACCAACATCTCCAATCTGGTCTCATTGATTGGACTTCAGGTTAGCTTTTGGAGAAGTCATTAGCCTTTTTCCAATTTACACTGTGAATGTTTAAATTATGGATTCAATATAGACAAGAAAAATACAACAATTTGTGTGTTATTAGTTTAAGCACATTGTGTTTGTCTATTGTTGTGACATAGATGAAGATCAGATAACATTTTATTACCAATTTATGCAGAAATCCAGGTCATTCCAAAGGGCTCACATACTTTTTCTTGCCACTGTGTATATACTGTATATACAGTGGGGAGAACACTGCCGATTTTGCAGGTTTTCCCACTTACAAAGCATGTAGAGGTCTGTAATTTTTAACATAGGTACACTTCAACTGTGAGAGACGGAATCTAAAACAAAAATCCAGAAAATCACATTTTATGATTTTTAAGTAATTCATTTGCATTTTATTGCATGACATAAGTATTTGATACATCAGAAAAGCAGAACTTAATATTTGGTACAATTAATATTTGGTGCAATTACAGAGTTCATACGTTTCCTGTAGTTCTATACCAGGTTTGCACACACTGCAGCAGGGATTTTGGCCCACTCCTCCATACAGATCCTTCAGGTTTCGGGGCTGTCGCTGGGCAATACGGATTTTCAGCTCCCTCCAAAGATTTTCTATTGGGTTCAGGTCTGGAGACTGGCTAGGCCACTCCAGGACCTTGAGATGCTTCTTACGGAGCCACTCCTTAGTTGCCCTGGCTGTGTGTTTCGGGTCGTTGTCATGCTGGAAGACCCAGCCACGACCCATCTTCAATGCTCTTACTGAGGGAAGGAGGTTGTTGGCCAAGATCTCGCGATACATGGCCCCATCCATCCTGCCCTCAATACGGTGCAGTCGTTCTGTCCCCTTTGCATCCCAAAAGAATGATGTTTCCACCTCCATGCTTCACGGTTGGGATGGTGTTCTTGGGGTTGTACTCATCCTTCTTCTTCCTCCAAACACGGCGAGTGGAGTTTAGACCAAAAAGCTCTATTTTTGTCTCATCAGACCACATGACCTTCTCCCATTCCTCCTCTGGATCATCCAGATGGTCATTGGCAAACTTCAGACGGGCCTGGACATGCGCTGGCTTGAGGGGGGACCTTGCGTGCGCTGCAGGATTTTAATCCATGACGGCATAGTGTGTTACTAATGGTTTTCTTTGAGACTGTGGTCCCAGCTCTCTTCAGGTCATTGACCAGGTCCTGCCGTGTAGTTCTGGGCTGATCCCTCACCTTCCTCATGATCATTGATGCCCCACGAGGTGAGATCTTGCATGGTACCCTAGACTGAGGGAGATTGACCGTCATCTTGAACTTCTTCCATTTTCTAATAATTGCGCCAACAGTTGTTGCCTTCTCACCAAGCTGCTTGCCTATTGTCCTGTAGCCCATCCCAGCCTTGTGCAGGTCTACAATTTTATCCCTGATGTCCTTACACAGCTCTCTGGTCTTGGACATTGTGGAGAGGTTGGAGTCTGTTTGATTGAGTGTGTGGACAGGTGTCTTTTATACAGGTAACGAGTTCAAATAGGTGCAGTTAATACAGGTAATGAGTGGAGAACAGGAGGGCTTCTTAAAGAAAAACTAACAGGTCTGTGAGAGCCGGAATTCTTACTGGTTGGTAGGTGATCAAATACTTATGTCATGCAATAAAATGCAAATTAATTATTTAAAAATCATACAATGTGATTTTCTGATTTTCTGGACCTCTACATGCTTTGTAAGTAGGAAAACCTGCAAAATCGGCAGTGTATCAAATACTTGTTCTCCCCACTGTATATCTAGAAGTTTACACACACCTTAGACAAAAACATTTAAACTCCGTTTTTCAAAATTCCTGACATTTAATCCTAGTAAAAATTCCCTGTCTAAGGTCAGTTAGGATCCCCACTTTATTTTAAGAATGTGAAATGTCAGAATAATAGTAGAGAGAATTATTTATTTCAGCTTTTATTTCTTTCATCACATTCCCAGTGGGTCAGAAGTTTACATACACTCAATTAGTATTTGGTAGCATTGCCTTTAAATTGTTTAACTTGGGTCAAACTTTTCGGGTAGCCTTCCACAAGCTTCCCAAAATAAGTTGGCCCATTCCTCCTGACAGAACTGGTGTAACTGAGTCAGGTTTGTAGGCCTCCTTGCTCGATCAGACTTTTTCAGTTCTGCCCACTAATTTTCTATAGGATTGAGGTCATGGCTTTGTGATTGCCACTCCAATACCTTGACTTTGTTGTCCTTAAGCCATTTTGCCACAGCTTTGAAAGTATGCTTGGGGTCATTGTCCATTTGGAAGACCCATTTGCGACCAAGCTTTAACTTCCTGACTGATGTCTTGAGATGTTGCTTCAATATATCCACATACTTTTCCTTCCTCATGATGCCATCTATTTTGTGAAGTGCACCAGTCCCTCCTGCAGCAAAGCACCCCCACAACATGATGCTGCCACCCCCGTGCTTCACTGTTGGGATGGTGTTCTTCGGTTTGCAAGCCTCCCCCTTTTTCCTCCAAACATAACGACGGTCATTATGACCAAACATTTTTATTTTTGTTTCATCAGACCAGAGGACATTTCTCCAAAAAGTACGATCTTTGTCCCCATGTGCAGTTGCAAACCGTAGTCTGGCTTTTTATGGCGGTTTTGGAGCAGTGGATTCTTCCTTGCTGAGCAGCCTTTCAGGTTATGTCGATATAGGACTCGTTTTACTGTGGATATAGATACTTTTGTACCTGTTTCCTCCAGCATCTTCACAATGTCCTTTGCTGTTGTTCTGGGATTGATTCGCACCAAATTACGTTCATCTCTAGGAGACAGAACGCGTCTCCTTCATGAGCGGTATGTCGGCTGCGTGGTCCCATGGTGTTTATACTTGCGTACTATTGTTTGTACAGATGAACGTGGTACCTTCATGTGTTTGGAAATTGTTCCCAAGGATGAACCAGACTTGTGGAGGTCTACATTATTTTTTTTGAGGTCTTTGCTGATTTATTTTGATTTTCCCATGATGTCGAGCAAAGAGGCACTGAGTTTGGAGGTAGTCCTTGAAATACATCCACAGCTACACCTCCAATTGACTCAAATGATGTCAAATAGCCTATAAGAAGCTTCTAAAGCCATGATATCATTTTCTGGAATTTTCCAAGCTGTTTTAAGGCACAGTCAACTTAGTGTATGTAAACTTCTGACCCACTGGAATTGTGATTTAGTGAATTATAATTTAAATAATCGGTCTGTAAACAATTGTTGAAATAATTTCTTATGTCATGCACAAAGTAGATGTCCTAACCGACTTGGCAAAACTATAGTTCGTTAACATGAAATCTTTGGAGTGGTTGAAAAATTAGTTTTAATGACTTCAACCTAAGTGTATGTAAACTTCCGACTTCAACTGTATAAGAGAGATAGAGAGGCATGAGAGAGAGAGCTGAACCCATTTTTTTCACTGGTAGAAATCAATGAGGCCGGGATATTCAACACTACTTGAATGGCTTTTACGGTGGCCCATAAAAAAACCTATTGAAAAGTATATATGGCATGGGATGATTTATCCGTGGGTGAAATTGGATTAGCCCTACTGTGTTTCAGCCGTTCTGTAGAAGGGCACTGCTCTGAGTTGTTCCCGTCCGTCCCAGCCCACAGCCGTTAACTGAAGGAGATGGAGAAAACACCCTTACATTGGTGAGAGTGGTCATGGTGAACACCTTTAATAGGATCCAATTAGAGTTTCTGCAGAGCTGGCAGTCCCGTTGTGGAAGGCTGGATGGATTATTGGTGGCAGAGAGAGAGAGCGAGAGAGAGGCAGAGAGAGAGAGAGAGCGAGAGAGAGACAGACAGACACAGTGAAAGAGAGTGGGAAATAGAGAGTAAAAGGGAGAGAGAGAGAGATTAAAAGGGAGAGCGAGGGGAGGGAGAGGGCGAGAGATGGTGGCCCTCAGATGGATGTGCTATGGGGTTGTGGCTGGGTTGTTAGAGAGAGAGGGGCCGCAGGTGGGAAGGGCCTCGGAGCGGGACGGTAATTGGATCAAGTATGAATGGACAATCCTATGAAGGAAAGAGGAGATACCATGAGAGAGAGGGGGGCAGCGAGGGAGGGACAGAAAACCATGCTGCCATGAGAGAGAGTGACATAGAGAGAGGAGGTAGGAGGTGAGAGATGGAGGGGTCGGGGGAGGAAGAGGAAGAGTAAACACATTTTCAATTATATACCTACATTATAAATTAGGAGTATACAGTATATTTCTAATGATGTCAATTGTATTTCTCAACTCCTAATATTGAGCAAATTACACTCACTGGAGTATCTGATATAGGCTTTGCAAAAGCACCCACGAGTACCAGTCGCGGCTGGCTGCTGGTAAGCTTTCTTGACTTGCATATACATTTGTTTGACCAGATTAACAGCTGCTATTAGCGAGAATGTGTTCGGAGATACCTTTCTAGTTAATAGGCTATGTTAGAGTTAACACTTCCTCTTCCAATTATATTGTGGGGAGGTCAAAATAATGAGAAACTATCAAATCTAATCATTGTAAAATGTTGATTACTTCTCCTTGTCACCTTTATTTACCTGATGACAAGACGTGATTTTTTTCTTTGTTTTGGATGGGGGTCCCTTGGTCGTCGGTGTGCCTGTGTATTTGGGGGGTCATGAAAAGGTTGAAGACCCTTGCTTTTGAAAAAAAACACTGTTAGCAGAATTTTTTTTAGATCTGTTTGGATGTGAATTCTTCATCAGCTTTGAAATGTTGCTCATACAGTACATACACTCTTAGAAAGAAAAAAAAGGGTTCTTCGCTTTGAATCCCTGAGCTTGTGTCCTTGAGCAAGGCACTTAATCCTAATTTGCTCCAGGGGTGCCGTACTACTATGGCTGTCCCTGTAGGTAGGCTGTCATTGTAAATAAGAATTTGTTCTTAACTGACTTGCCTAGTTAAATAAAGGTTAAAATAAATAAAATATATTGTATTTCCACATATGTATTTTTAATGTGTGTTTAAACAGGAACAGCGTCAGTAATTGACTGTCATGATTCGCTGACAACACCATGATGATTAATTAACGACTATAACCAATCAGAGATACAAAACTCATCATATATCCGTCCAGTAGAAAAGCCAAGCATCCATTTACACATGCATTGTATGCACTATTGATCTATTATGTAACGTTTAAATTTATGCGTGTTAAAGAGAATGGAAGGAAAATAAAATAGCCTTGTGCGATAGATAGTGTAATTCACACGAGAGAGATAAGTTGTTACACTATCAGTAAATATACGCAGTATGGAAATGTCCCGTATTCAACCCCCGTTTCCATCTGACTGCCTGTGCTTATGCTCCCCATACCCCCTACACACACACACACACACACACACAACGTTCTTCTCTGTAAATATGTATTTCATTTGAATTATTATTTAAATAAAACGTTTTCCTCAAGCCATTATTTACGCCACACTGTAAGTTGGTGGTTTCTAGAACACATTTTGTGCCGCGAGCGAGAAGTAGGATAGCTGCGAGGGAAGAAAAATGTCATGAATAATGCATAGTGTTGCTTTATTATTTATAATTTTCACATTAACTTGAGTATCATTTGGAGAACTGGTGACTAAGTTTGGGGTCAGTTACTCTTCGTTGTTTCACATCATGTAGCCTAGTTTCACTTTAGACTATAGGATCCATTACATTACATCGACATTTTTGTCATTTAGCAGACGCTCTCATCCCGAGTGATTTACAGTTAGGGCATTCAAATTATGGTAGCTAGGTACAACAAACACCTATAACAGTCAAAGTACGTAAAACTGTCTTCAATAAAGCTGATATCAGCAAAAGCTGTGGTTTTGCATTTACTCTGTATAAATTGATTCAATGTATTCTCAATATGCTGCTATTATGGCGTATAGAAGTGTACTGTATGTGAATAGCAGCTTGTTGTTGAGATCTACGGTTGGAGTCGGAAGTTCACATACACCTTAGCCAAATACATTTAAACTAAGTTTTTCACAATTCCTGACATTTAATCCGAGAAAAAACTCCCTGTCTTAGGTCAGTTAGGATCACCACTTTATTTTAAGAATGTGAAATGTCACAATAATAGTAGAGAGAATGATTTATTTCAGAATTTATTTATTTCATCACATTCCCAGTGGGTCAGAAGTTTACATACACTTAATTAGTATTTGGTAGCATTGCCTTTAAATTGTTTAACTTGGGTCAAATGATTCGGGTAGCCTTCCACAAGCTTCCCACAATAAGTTGGGTGAATTTTGGCCCATTCCTCCTGACAGAACTGGTGTAACTGAGTCAGGTTTGTAGGCCTCCTTGCTCGCACATGCTTTTTCAGCTCTGGCCACACATTTTCTATAGGATTGAGGTCAAGGCTTTGTGATGGCCACTCCAATACCTTGACTTTGTTGTCCTTAAGCCATTTTGCCAAAACTTTGGAAGTATGCTTGGGGTCATTGTCCATTTGGAAGACCCATTTGCGACCAAGCTTTAACTTCCAATATATCCACATACTTTTCCTTCCTCATGATGCCATCTATTTTGTGAAGTGCACCAGTCCCTCCTGCAGCAAAGCACCCCCACAACATGATGCTGCCACCCCCGTGCTTCACAGTTGGGATAGTGTTCTTCGGCTTGCAAGCCTCCCCCTTTTTCCTCCAAACATAACCATGGTCATTATGGCCAAACAGTTCTATTTTTGTTTCATCAGACCAGAGGACATTTCTCCAAAAGTACGATCTTTGTCCCCATGTGCAGTTGCAAACCGTAGTCTGTTTATGGTGGTTTTGGATCAGTGACTTCTTCCTTGCTGAGAGGCCTTTCAGGTTATGTCGATATAGGACTCGTTTTACTGTGGATATAGATACTTTTGTACCTGTTTCCTCCAGCATCTTCACAAGGTCCTTTGCTGTTTTTCTGGGATTGATTTGCACTTTTCGCACCAAAGTACGTTCATCTCTAGGAGACAGAACGCGTCTCCTTCCTGAGCGGTATGCCGGCTGCGTGGTTCCATGGTGTTTATACTTGCGTACTATTGTTTGTACAGACGAACGTGGTACCTTCAGGCGTTTGGAAATTGCTCCCAAGGATGAACCAGACTTGTGGAGGTCTTCCTGAGGTCTTGGCTGATTTCTTTTTATTTTCCCATGATGTCGAGCAAAGAGGCACTGAGTTTGAAGGTAGGCCTTGAAATACATCCACAGGTACACCTCCAATTGACTCAAATTATGTCAATTAGCCTATCAGAAGCTTCTAAAGCCATGACATCATTTTCTGGAATTTTCCAAGCTGTTTTAAGGCACAGTCAACTTAGTGTATGTAAACTTCTGACCCACTGGAATTGTGATATAGTGAATTATAAGTGAAATAATCTGTCTGTAATCAATTGTTGGAAGAATTACTTGTGTCATGCACAAAGTAGATGTCCTAACCGACTTGCCAAAACTTTAGTTTGTTAACATGAAATCTGTGGTGTTTGAAAAATGAGTTTTAATGACTTCAACCTAAGTGTATGTAAACCTCCGATTTAAACTGTAGATGTCACATACTTGTATACCTTAATCGTTCCTACATACCATCTGAAATCATACCATCTACTCTCTACTCTACACTCCACCACGCTTCTCTGTGTGTGTATTTGTGTGTGTGTGTGTACATATATGGCAAGTGCACACATATGGATAGCAAATACACACACACACACACACACACACACACACACACACACACACACACACACACACACACACACACACACACACACACACACACACACACACACACAGAGAGCAGGACACACACACAGGCAGGCAGGTAGACACAGTAAATACACATACACATATAGCAAATACACACACAACACACATATAGCAAGTACACACACACACACAGAGCGAGACACTCACACACAGCTGGTGGTGATAGACACTCCTGGTGATAGACACTCCTGGTGATAGACACTCCTGGTGATAGACACTCCTGGTGATAGACACTTCTGGTGTAGCTCACCTTCTGGATTTAAAGGGCCAGAGGTTGCTGTGTGGATTTAAAGGGTCAGAGGATGCTGTGTGGATTTAAAGGGTCAGAGGATGCTGTGTGGATTTAAAGGGTTAGAGGTTGCTGTGTGGATTTAAAGGGTTAGAGGTTGCTGTGTGGATTTAAAGGCCCAGAGGTTGCTGTGTGGATTTAAAGGGTCAGATGTTGCTGTGTGGATTTAAAGGGTTAGAGGTTGCTGTGTGGATTTAAAGGGCCAGAGGTTGCTGTGTGGATTTAAAGGGCCAGATGTTGCTGTGTGGATTTAAAGGGCCAGATGTTGCTGTGTGGATGATTGCCACCATGTGGGGCGCTAATTATTTCCCCCTCCAACCCAACACAGTTATGGGTTCAAATCCCAGGCAGGACTCAAGAGACTAACGCCTCAATCCAAACTGATAAATTGGTTCACATGACAGTAGGGCTATAGCAAATAAACAACCTGGGTGAAAACCACTTCAGGTAGCAATGGAGCAATCTGGAGATCAGCCATGGCGCAATATATGGTCATGATGATATGTGGACCTGTTGTCTGCTAAAATGGCCGTCCTCAGCCTCAGGGCTAACTGGCTGTGATAGGGTGTTATAACTGAATCAGAGTAGGCAGGCAGGTAGACAGCCACGGAGACAAACAGGTAGACCGCCATGGAGACAGGCAGTCAGGCAGGCAGGCAGACAGGCAGGCAGGTAGACAGCCATGGAGACAGGCAGGCAGGTAGACAGCCATGGAGACAGGCAGGGAGGCAGGCAGGCAGCCATGGAGGTAGACAGGCAGGGTAGGGACAGCTCTGGCTGGTATAGGGATAGGGACAGCTCTGGCTGAAGTGTGAGGATTAGACTGACAGCAGCACATTCACATCCCCCATCAGTCCCACTGGGCTGATATACACACACACACATACACACACATACACACATATATACACTCATACATACACTCATACACTCATACACACACTCATACACACACACACACACACACATACACACACACACACACACACACACACACACATATATACACTCATACATACACTCATACACTCATACACACACTCATACACACACACACACACACACATACACACACACACACACACACACACACACACACACACACACACACACACACATATACACACACTCACACTCACACACACATACACACACACTCTCACATACATACATACATACACAATCACACTCACACACACTCACATACACACGCACACACACACACACACACACTCTCACGCACACACTCACATACATACACACAATCACACACACATTCACATACATACACGCACACACACACTCATACACACA
>CM042421.1:19979438-19984438 GCA_023634145.1 Thymallus thymallus | reverse complement strand
CATTCCCTGACATTTGTTTAATGGCTGCTCCAATTAGAGAAGAACGTAACGACACACACACACACAAACACACACACACACACACAAACACACACACACACACACACAAATGCACACACAGAGAAGCGTGGTGGAGTGTAGAGTAGAGAGTAGATGGTATGATTTCAGATGGTATGTAGGAACGATTAAGGTATACAAGTATGTGACATCTACAGTTTAAGTCGGACGTTTACGTACACTTAGGTTGAAGTCATTAAAACTCATTTTTCAAACACTCCACAGATTTCATGTTAACGAACTATAGTTTTGGCAAGTCGGTTAGGACATCTACTTTGTGCATGACATAAGTAATTCTTCCAACAATTGTTTACAGACAGAATATTTAACTTATAATTCACTATATCACAATTCCAGTGATTCAGAAGTTTACTTTAATCAGCTTGGAAAATTCCAGAAAATGATGTCATGGCTTTAGAAGCTTCTGATAAGCTAATTGATATAATTTGAGTCAATTGGAGGTGTACCTGTGGATGTAATTCAAGGCCTACCTTCAAACTCAGTTCCTCTTTGCTCGACATCATGGGAAAATAAAAAGAAATCAGCCAAGACCTCAGATAAAAAATTGTAGACCTCCACAATTCTGGTTCATCCATTTCCAAACGCCTGAAGCAAACAATAGTATAAACACCATGGGACCACGCAGCCGTCATACCGCTCAGGAAGGAGATGCGTTCTGTCTCCTAGAGATGAACGCACTTTGGTGTGAAAAGTGCAAATCAATCCCAGAACAACAGCAAAGGACATTGTGAAGATGCTAGAGGAAACAGGTACAAATATATCTATATCCACAGTAAAACGAGTCCTATATCGACATAACCTGAAAGGCCGCTCAGCATGGAAGAAGCCACTGCTCCAAAACCACCATAAAAAATCCAAAGTACGTTCATACGGTTTGCAACTGCACATGGGGACAAAGATCTTACTTTTTGGAGAAATGTCCTCTGGTCTGATGAAACAAAAATAGAACTGTTTGGCCATAATGACCATTGTTATGTTTTTAGGAAAAAATGTGAGGCTTGCAAGCCGAAGAACACAATCCCAACCGTGAAGCACGGGGGTGGCAGCATCATGTTGTGGGGGTGCTTTGCTGCAGGAGGGGCTGGTGCACTTCACAAAATAGATGGCATCATGAGGAAGGAAAAGTATGTGGATATATTGAAGCAACATCTCAAGACATCAGTAAGGAAGTAAAAGCTTGGTCGCAAATGGGTCTTCCAAATGGACAATGACCCCAAAGTTGTGGCAAAATGGCTTAAGGACAACAAAGTCAAGGTATTGGAGTGGCCATCACAAAGCCCTGACCTCAATCCTATAGAAAATGTGTGGCCAGAACTGAAAAAGCATGTGCGAGCAAGGAGGCCTACAAACCTGACTCAGTTACACCAGTTCTGTCAGGAGGAATGGGCCAAAATTCACCCAACTTATTGTGGGAAGCTTGTGGAAGGCTACCCGAAACGTTTGACCCAAGTTAAACAATTCAAAGGCAATGCTACCAAATACTAATGTGTGTGCATGTAAACTTCTGACCCACTGGGAATGTGATGAAAGAAATAAAAGTTGAAATAAATCATTCTCTCTACTATTATTCTGACATGTCACATTCTTAAAATAAAGTGGTGATCCTAACTGACCTAAGACAGGGAATTTTTACTAGGATTAAATGTCAGGAATTGTGAAAAACTGAGTTTAAATGTATTTGGCTAAGGTGAATGTAAACTTCCAACTTCAACTTTATATTATATATATTGATCACACAATTTTAGATCATACAATTTCCATGTCAGAAAACTATGAAAGTTGGCTATATGATGGTGCTGGATTGTGATATTTTTGCCATACAATGTTGGGCTTGTTTTGTTACAAGGAATGTTGTTTGTAGACAGTTTCTTGAGAGAGTTTGGTATCAGACTTAAGATTCCTCCAACACACTGATGATGAAGCACACTATAAGTACTGGAAGCCTCTGATGACGAGCTGGAAGACAAAGCAATCGGTCACTGTCACCGTCTCCAGGTTGCTTAATCACCCACTTCTCTGTTTGACTGCTGGCTGAGTGGGGCTGGCTCCCCAGATACCCAGGCACAGTTAGAGGGACCAGGGAAAACTTCACTTCCACTCCTCTTGGCTTCAGTAGATTTAGCAGAGTCTTTCAGTGAGAGATCTGAATGTGGTGTGATCTGGGACTGGCATTTGATAGACATTTAAGACTGGTTTCCCGGACTCAGATTAAGCCTTTTTTACTGGACTTAAAATAACTTTTAATAGAGTTTTTTTGATAGGGCTTGTAGAGGACGAACAATCCTATTGGTGTCACTGTTATCTCTGCTGCCAACACATTGCTGCCTGTTTCAGACACAAACCCCAGTGTACCTGAGTCCTCTCTAGTCTACCCTTACATCTCAGTGACAAGAGATTGACATGTGACCGCCAGTGACAGGAGCTTCCACTCTCACTCATTTAATAGAAGGTAATGGCTTCAGACATTCCAACAGGATGCTGCTATGCAGACCGTTACAGACCGTTACAATAGCATGGCTATGGACTCTGTCGCAGGTTGGAGAAGGACATCGGGATGGCATGTACATTGTGTACTGTAACAGCCTTCCACTCAAAGAATATCTCAGCTGTCGGACATTTCGCAACAA
Organism: Thymallus thymallus; assembly: GCA_023634145.1. Taxonomy (NCBI): domain Eukaryota; kingdom Metazoa; phylum Chordata; class Actinopteri; order Salmoniformes; family Salmonidae; genus Thymallus; species Thymallus thymallus. The sequence continues at coordinate 19,981,733 of CM042421.1, read as the reverse complement.
ACGTATCAATGGATGTCTTGCAGCTACTCCTCAAGGGAACATACTGTAATGTACATAATGTAATTTGTCTTACATTGTAGATGTCACGTCCATGGCGCCCAGTCATCAGTGATGGTACAGTGCTAGGTAATAGTGTTCCTGTGTGATGGTACAATACTAGGTAGTATTAGTGTTCCTGTGTGATGGTACAATGCTTGGTAATAGTGTTCCTGTGTGATGGTACAATGCTTGGTAATAGTGTTCCTGTGTGATGGTACAATGCTAGGTAGTATTAGTGTTCCTGTGTGATGGTACAATGCTAGGTAGTATTAGTGTTCCTGTGTGATGGTACAATGCTAGGTAGTATTAGTGTTCCTGTGTGATGGTACAATACTAGGTAGTATTAGTGTTCCTGTGTGATGGTACAATGCTAGGTAGTATTAGTGTTCCTGTGTGATGGTACAATACTAGGTAGTATTAGTGTTCCTGTGTGATGGTACAATGCTTGGTATTAGTGTTCCTGTGTGATGGTACAATGCTAGGTAGTATTAGTGTTCCTGTGTGATGGTACAATACTAGGTAGTATTAGTGTTCCTGTGTGTATGATTAATTATGAGTGAAGCTGAGCTGCAGATTCATACCTCTGGCCCTGAGGGTTTTACAGACTTTAGTGAGAGCACTGGGAACCTACTGTACTACAATGATCCAGTCAGTGCTCCCTTTCAATCTCCATCTTTCTGTCTCTCTCTCGTTCTCCTTTATTTCTTTCTCTCTCCCTCTGTCCTTCCTCCTCAACCTCTTTCTCTCGCTCTCCCTGCTTACTCCATCTATCTCTCTATCCTTCTCGATCTCTCGCTCTCCCTTCTCTCTCTTGCTTTCTTCCCCCACTCGCTCTCTCTCCTTCCATCTCTCTCTCTCTCCTTCCATCTCAATTTTCAATTCAATTCACTTTATTGGCATGACGCAACAATGTACATATTGCCAAAGTAATATACATCATACATCAATTTTTTACATAATTACATCAAAGAACAAAATAACAACATAGGGAAAAAAAGGCATTAAATATGTCGGCACTGTCCCTCAACTTGTGGCAGGCAGCAACATAGCATGCTGCCAGCGCACAGCTGTCCATGTCTTCCCCCAAAAGGATTGGCAGCCTTTCTATTTCAGAGAGGTCCTCAAAGCCCCGGACTACTTGTTGAAATTTGGGGAAGTGACTCTCTCTGATAGTTTTATATTTTTGACATTTTGTCAGGAAATGCAGCTCTGTCTCTGCTTCTGCTGTGGTGCAGTGGTTGCACAGCCTTTCTTCTACAGGGAGCCAGGTTTTCCTGTGTCTACCCTTCTCAATAGCAAGGCTGTGCTCGCTGAGCCTGTACTTTGTCAAGGTTTTCCTGAGGTTTTGATCAGTCACCATGGTCAGATAGTTTGCCATGGTGTACTGTCGATTAAGGGCCAAATAGCACTGCATTTTGCTTGTGTTTGTGTTTTCCAATAGGTAATGTAGTTTTGTTTGAAATGTTTTGTAATTTGGTTAATTCTGATTGATTGGATGTTCTGGTCCTGAGGCTTCAGTGTGTTAGTGGAACACCAGCCCCCGGACGAAGGGATGAAGGGACTCTTGTCTTTGCTCAACTCTTGGTATTGCAGGGCTTGGTAATGATATGAGAGGGGGTCACTGTATTTTAGGTGTTTCCAAAACTGAATTGCTCTTTTTTGAGTTTTTAATATTAGTGGATATCGGCCTAATTCTGCCCTGCATGCATTGTTTGTAGTTTTTCTCTGGACATGTAGGAGAATCTTACAAAGTTCCGCGTGCAAGGTCTCAATGGGATGTTTGTCCCAGTGGGTAAAATCTTGTTTTGTAAGTGGACCCCACACCTCGCTGCCATAGAGTGCGATTGGTTCAATCACGCATTTAATTAGTTTTTGCCAAATTGTAATAGGTATTTCAATTTGGATTTGTTTTTTAATGGCGTAGAATGCCCTGCGTGCTTTGTCTCTCAGTTCATTCACTGCATTATTTAGGTGTCCAGTCAAACTTATTTTTAAACCTAAATAGTTGTATTGTGTGCAATACTCTATATGTTTTGCACCAATTGAGAACTTTGGTTTTATTCCCTGGGATCTGGAATTTGTCTGGAAAATCATTATTTTGGTCTTTTTGGGGTTTACTGTCAGGGCCCAGGTCTGACAGTACTGCTCTAGCAGGTCCAGGCTCTGCTGTAGGCCATGTGCTGTGGGTGAAAGCAGGCACAGGTCATCTGAAAAGAGCAGGCATCTAACTTCTGAATTGTGGAGACTAACACCAGT
>CM042421.1:19916938-19966938 GCA_023634145.1 Thymallus thymallus | reverse complement strand
TGACATTATAAAATCAATGTATACAGGCAACATGTGTAGCATAAAAATTGGCAAGAAACAAACTGAATCATTTAACCAGGGGCGGGGCCTGCGCCAGGGTTGCAATCTCAGCCCTGTGCTATTTAACATTTACATCAATGAATTGGCCAATATTCTAGAGAAGTCCTCAGCCCCTGGTGTTAGTCTCCACAATTCGGAAGTTAGATGCCTGCTCTTTGCAGATGACCTGTGCCTGCTTTCACCCACAGCACATGGTCTACAGCAGAGCTTGGACCTGCTAGAGCAGTACTGTCAGACCTGGGCCCTGACAGTAAACCCCAAAAAGACCAAAATAATGATTTTCCAGACAAATTCCAGATCCCAGGGAATAAAACCAAAGTTCTCAATTGGTGCAAAACATATAGAGTATTGCACACAATACAACTATTTAGGTTTAAAAATAAGTTCGACTGGACACCTAAATAATGCAGTGAATGAACTGAGAGACAAAGCACGCAGGGCATTCTACGCCATTAAAAAACAAATCCAAATTGAAATACCTATTACAATTTGGCAAAAACTAATTAAATGTGTGATTGAACCAATCGCACTCTATGGCAGCGAGGTGTGGGGTCCACTTACAAAACAAGATTTTACCCACTGGGACAAACATCCCATTGAGACCTTGCACGCGGAACTTTGTAAGATTCTCCTACATGTCCAGAGGAAAACTACAAACAATGCATGCAGGGCAGAATTAGGCCGATATCCACTAATATTAAAAACTCAAAAAAGAGCAATTAAGTTTTGGAAACACCTAAAACACAGTGACCCCCTCTCATATCATTACCAAGCCCTGCAATACCAAGAGTTGAGCAAAGATAAGAGTCCCTTCATCCAACTGGTCCAGGGGCTGAGTTCACAAACTTGTTCCACTAACACACTGAAGCCTCAGGACCAGAACATCCAATCAATAAGAATTAACCAAATTACAAAACATCTAAAACAAAACTACATTACCTATTGGAAAACACAAACACAAGCACAAAGCAAAATGCAGTGCTATTTGGCCCTAAATCGACAGTACACCATGGCAAACTATCTGACCATGGTGACTGATCAAAACCTCAGGAAAACCTTGACAAAGTACAGGCTCAGCGAGCACAGCCTTGCTATTGAGAAGGGTAGACACAGGAAAACCTGGCTCCCTGTAGAGGAAAGGCTGTGCAACCACTGCACCACAGCGGAACCAGAGACAGAGCTGCATTTCCTGACCAAATGTCAAAAATATAAAACCATCAGAGAGAGTCACTTCCCCAAATTTGAACAAGTAGTCCGGGGCTTTGAGGACCTCTCTGACATAGAAAGGCTGCCGATCCTTTTGGGGGAAGACATGACCAGCTGTGTGCTGGCAGCATGCTATGTTGCTGCCTGCCACAAGTTGAGGGACAGTGCCTGACATATTTAATGCATTTATTTTATTTTTTCCTGTTGTTATTTGTTCTTTGATGTAATTATATTTTTAAAAAAAAAAAATATATATATGTGTGTATGTATGTATATATGTGTATATATATGTATGTGCGGGTGTATATGTATGTATATATATATATATATATATATAAAATAGAAAAAAAATATATATATATATAAATATATAGAAGAAAAAAATATATATTGATGTATGATACTTTGGCAATATGTACATTGTTGCGTCATGCCAATAAAGTGAATTGAATTGAATTGAGAGACACACACACACAGAGAGAGAGAGAGACACACGCACACACAGAGAGAGAGAGAGAGAGAGACACACACACACACAGAGAGAGAGAGAGAGACACACACACACAGAGAGAGAGAGAGACACAGAGAGGTCAGGGGTGTTCTATGACGATGCTTTGAGAGTGTCTTCTGGTCCTTTGATGTCTTTCTCACACTCATCTGATTGATGGATGGCTGGAGACCTGTGAGGTGACATGTGGAGGAGGACAAGAGAGAGACCAGGCAGGGACGTAACGCAGTGTCCCTTTAAGCTCTACACACTCTCTCCACACTTAGAGAAGGGAGATATTTTTATAACTTGTAACTTATCTCGCCACTATGGCCTATTTATTGTCCTACCTTCCTAACCTTACTGCATTTTGCACTACATTTGCACTCTGTATATAGATTCTCTATTGGGTTATTGACTGTACGTTTGTTTTATTCTCATGTGTAACTCTGTGTTGTTTTCTGTCGCACTGCTTTGCTTTGTCTTTGCCAGGTCGCAGTTGTAAATGAGAACTTGTTCTCAACTGGCCTACCTGGTTAAATAAAGGTGAAATAAAAAATAATAATAAAAAAATCTCTCTTGCCATAGTAGCTGTACATTTTCAGGCTTGATTATAGCTGCTTGAGGGTGGATGTAGTATATTGGGAGAGCGATTGAATTCTGGACGTAGTATTCTTACTATTTCTCTACAAAGCCTGGGGATATGCACTCACTGCACCAGACCTCGGCTGCGCCGCCATCTCAGCAGTGTTTGATGTTGGAGCCAATATTTCTACTTGCAGATGGTCCGACACACTCATTTCACAGTCATGGTGCATTTCTTTTGACCAGAGCCTTATGGGTCCGGGTCCAAAGTTGTGCACTATATAGTGTAGATATACTTAAGGGTCATGCTAATGCGCAGATGGCTGCCCTTTTGGGCAAATGTATTATGCGCATTGTTGAATGGGTTTTGATTTAAAAACAACGCAGGCTAGAGGCCCTGACCCGGGCTCCATTACTGGACAATGGTACTAAGCTGGATGTGTTAAGAGCTGGTCTTTTGGCCCCTGGCTATGAAACCCTATGGATGGACATAACTGTAGTGTAGGCAGACAGCTCTACTGCCCACGCTCCAACTCTAGTCTACGCAGAGAGACAAGCTTCATCTCCACGCCTTCTCCTCACAGACCCTTCACACTCACTCACTCGCTCTCTCTCGATCACTCTCACTCTCTCTCATTCACTCTCTCTCTCTCTCTCTCTCTCTCTCTCTCTCGCTCCTTACTCAGCAGAGAGGAAGAGATGGTCAGATAGCATTATTGTTTTTCTCTCTCTCATTCTCTCATCCCCTGCACCCTGGGAGTTCCAGGGAAAAAAGTTTACGTGGAAAGACGGCACACTCTTCATTACGGCGTCGTACCACGGGACAAATAGCTGGGTATCCGCCACAGTTATCTCTGGCAATATGTTATCTCTGCTAATCTGTTATCTCGGGTAATCTCTCTCTTTCTCTCTGTCCTTGCTTCAGCTCCCGCCGAACAGGAGATAATAAGTAGGATGTTTGTTGAACATGAAAAAGCATTTCCTATACAGCACATCAATATACAACTTTAGTGTAAATTATTATCAGTACTCTAGAAATGCCCCAGCAGCCCAAATGCCCCATGGGAGCAGCTTTGAAAACGCCCCATGTTAGGTCGCGTCAATTCAAATCTGGTATTGGAACAAAAGGGTTACTACGCCGTTTAGATCATCTATGTATTTTATTCTAACAAACCGTTCAATGGTAAATATGAAGTTCGTATATACAGGCTCACTGTGACACCACGCAGGGCAAACAGCAAGTCAGGGCATGGAAAAGAGAGAGAGAGAGAGAGAGAGAGAGAAAGAGAGAGCGCAAGAGAGCGCGAGAGAGAGTCAGCGAGCAGCGCTATAGAAGAGCGCCTAGAGAAGCACATAGCCTAGAGAAGAGAGCTAGTCCTATCCTTTGTTCTTCCTTAAATACTCCGACAGAATCGTTTCCGCTCCTTGCTGACCTGTCGGAGTAGAGGCTGAGTGTGGTTTAAACTTACTCAGCCTATCGTTGGCGTGCAGGCTGGTCCCAGCCTTGTGACGCAATCCAGTTGATGGAAGTAGTGGTCCTCTCAGTAGATGTCCAAGCTTCATATTACAACAAGACACAGTTCTATCGTAAAACCCCCAGCTAGCACATTCCTTCCACATAGCTCCCCCTTACCCAAACCTACAGCAGTTCTAAAGATCTATGATCACACAATACATTCACTTAATAACTCTTGTTGTAGATTAACATATTCATTAGCTAAACATATATCAGCCCTTACACCCACTAGGGTCAAAATACCTACAGTATGTCAGTTTGATTTATTATATATGTGGCCCTAATTTATATGACAGATGAATATAGGCTTCTTAGATCAGTCACTAGGGAAGAGGAATAACCTTTAGTCTATCGAGGAAGTGTTACAGCATATGCAAGTGTATACTCCATTATGCTAAGTGTTGATTTCTATATGGCAAACCATAAGGGCCGGTGTGTAGGAGCCATTTTGGCCTGTTTATATGTCATTGTATAAGTTGTCTGTCAATGGTTATTTTAACTTGTTTTTACACTAGAGGGCACTATATGTTGGGGTCATGGTTCACTGGTCACATGTAGCACAGGTGACCAGGAAGTGTTAGCAGAGAAAATGATTTGACCACCTTTATATGCTGATATTTGTATTGAAACTATAAATGGGAAAGTAATTTCGGTGGACGCGTTATGGACGTCTCTCTCCTGTGCCAGTGGCTTTTTATAGGGAATCTTCACTACAAATGTCTCTCTTAAGCCAGCTTGGATGTTACACTAATGTCAACTCTAACAGATGACCCAGAACTCTGAAAGTACAGAAAACCACTTTCATGCCTTATATGTTGCTCCTATTATAAAGACGGTGCTAATTATACAGCAGTTCTGTGTTGTGCTGTGTGTCGGCCGTTCTGTAGCGCTGTTGGGAGGTGTCATCTGTTATCGTTCCGCAGGCCTCATGCAGGGTATCACACATACAGTACATACACACACAAACACACTGTATGTGTGTTCAATAGCAGCTCCTCTCGTCACCATATACCGTATCAACATAGCTCAGATGTGCCATCCTCACCCCTAGACCAGCCCCCTCACGCCCCTAGACCATCCCCCTCACGCCCCTAGACCAGCCCCCTCACGCCCCTAGACCAGCCCCCTCACGCCCCTAGACCATCCCCCTCACGCCCCTAGACCAGCCCCCTCACGCCCCTAGACCAGCCCCCTCACGCCCCTAGACCAGCCCCCTCACGCCCCTAGACCATCCCCCTCACGCCCCTAGCCCAGCCTCCTCACACCCCTAGACCAGCCCCCTCACACCCCTAGACCATCCCCCTCACCTAGCCCAGCCTCCTCACACCCCTAGACCAGCCCCCTCACGCCCCTAGACCATCCCTCTCACGCCCCTAGACCATCCCCCTCACGCCCCTAGCCCAGCCTCCTCACACCCCTAGACCAGCCCCCTCACACCCCTAGACCATCCCCCTCACCTAGCCCAGCCTCCTCACACCCCTAGACCAGCCCCCTCACGCCCCTAGACCATCCCTCTCACGCCCCTAGACCATCCCCCTCACGCTCATTGTCTCTGTGTGAAAAAAGGGATTTTTAATATTGTCTCTGTGTGATCAACCGTTGGATCGCAGCATCTCCAGCGGTTTGCTTTTCCCATTTAAGGACAGATTCATCAACATTGAGCTTTAAGACAATGTTGGCAAGTGCTTTAATGGCCTTGGTGGAGTCATTTTCTTTTCATTACGTTATTTCACTCTTGGACGCCCTGTCAGCAGCTTTGAGAGATGGGGTGGCCGTGACCAAAATCGACTTACTGAAGAAAAGCACAGAGTATCTCACAGCTCTTGCGCCGTTCCCGACAGAATGGCATGGAAACATTCAATTTGCACCAATCCAGCGCCTCCCGTCACCACTGTTACATCATAATGACATGTGACAGGTGATAAGAGCTTGTTGCACCAGACTAAGTTGGCATACATGGCTGCATCATCATGTGACATGGTGTCCCAGACATGTTCCGACTCAACAAACACACATTCAATTTACCCTCGCTAGCCTCATGGTGCAGTTCTAGCCTATTGGAATATAGGCATTTTCGAGGGATGTGTTAATGATATTGAGTGATACAATAATTCAGTCTAATCATGCCACAGGTATCGAACAATACCCCTACTTCACATGTTCCCATATAGCACACAGACCCCAAAGGCTGCCAAATGCCAGACTCTACAGTATCAAAGTCTGCCATATGTCAAACTCTACAGTATCAAAGGCTTCCATAGGCCAGGCTCTTCCAGCACCAAAGGCTGCCATAGGCCAGGCTTTTACAGCAGTGCTAACACTTATGTGGGAATTAGCTGTTTAACACCTCAGCGATGGAGTACCTTGGAGCATCACAGCCAGCATCAATTAGCCTAACCTCTAGAGCTCAAACAGGCTAATTAGCACACTGCGCTAGCAGGAGCGTTTAGGAACTAATTTATACCTTGATATCCCTTTAGCATCATATCCTCCACACACAACACTGACTGGCAATTACAGCTGTCTCTCAAACTGGCACTATGCTTAAGAGAGAGACTTTGTAAAACCTATCATTTACATTTAGGGATTTGTTTGTAATTTAGCAGACGCTCTTATCCAGAGCGGCTTACAGGAGCAATTAAGGTTAATAAGTGCCTTGCTCAATGGCAAATCAACAGCTTTTTCACCTAGTCGGCTAGGGGATTCGAACCAGCAACCTTTCGGTTACTGGCCCAATGCTCTTAACCGACTGGCAGGCTAGCGTTCTATCCTCACTCAAGCTAAAATCTAAATAGCAGCCCTTTGAGGTATGTGTAGAGGCTCTTTGTCTGCTCTCTTTGAGAGGCTTTGACACTCTGTATGCAGATTGAATATGTTTCCTTCCTCCCAGTTGGAGTTGCGTCACTCAGCTGAAACCTTCCTGTAACGTTACCTAGTGAAGGACTCATCGCTCATCGTCCCAGAGGACAGCGCTTAAGTATTCCGTTTAATTCAAATGTGGAACCAAGAGACCCGCTCGGAGTACATGAATACAACTGATTCAGGGTCAGCTTGTCCTTAAACAACCATTCCGTTCGGATCCATTATGAGACGTTGAGGTTGTCAAAGTATGATCCTTTTTTAAAGGGATACTTCAGAATTGAGGCCCTTAATCTACTTCACCAGATTCAGATGAACTCATGGATACCATTTGTATGTCTTTGTGTCCATTATCAAGGAGTTTCACGAGCCAATGCACCAAACTACCTCTAACTTCCCTCATAAAGGAAACAGAGACATAAATCGTATCAACGACTTCATCTGACTCATTAACCGAAATCCCGAAGTATCCCTTCAATGTACTGTCATGGTGTAAACGTGTTTTTACAGTACATACAGTTCATAGTAAGGGCCTGAATGCTTACCCTGTTCCTCTCCCCTGTATGCAGGTATACATAGTTTCTTAGTTCCCTGATTCTAACGGTACTTCTCCCCTCTCCTCTCCGGTAGGTACAACCAGGCAGCCCAAGGAAGGAGAGGTCCCGGGGGTGGACTACAACTTTGTGACTGTTGACCGGTTTATGGAATTGGAGAAAAGTGGAGCCTTACTAGAGAGCGGAACTTATGAAGGTGAAAGCAAGCTTTTCCCTTTTATCTTTTTTTTTGTTGATTTTGTTCAATTGCTTGTTGGAATAATTGTTTATCTATCATCCTTTCACTCTCTGACAGAGAAGAATGAGTTGTGTGCATTTAGACAGCTCTCACACATCACTCTGATCCAAGGACATCAGAATTTAGCTTGCAGAAAAGCTGTTTTAATCTGGAGTATAGAAAACCCACTCTCGCGCACCCCCCCCCCCCCCACAACACCACTACACCTCTCCACGCCGCTATCTCCTCCATGCTGGCTCTCCTTTGAGCCCTAATGGCACCAGAATAAACACAACTCACTCCAGTTTCTCTCCATCTGCCCTGGTCTGTGTGGCTCTGTGCTGGGTGTACTAAAACCACTGGCTCTCCACTCTGTCAGATACAGGGACTCCACCACACAGACAGGATAATGCATTAACTCCATGTCAGCTCCCTTCGTTGTCTTCAGTTTGAGTAGGAATGTTTGAAGGTTTGAAGCTGCATGTTGTTTTTGTGCATTTTTTATATTTGAGTTCCCTGAAAGTATAGTCTGTGGTCTGTGGTTTTAAGCCTTTCTGTTCAATTAACTTTTTTTTACAGCAATGTTATCTCATGGTCCTACAACTGTCTGCAGCATACGTGTTGTTGGGGTTCGTCATTTAATACTTAATCCCCAGGATTACAATAATCTCAATGGATTTTCAACATATCTGTCTGGTTTTCTCCTCTAGAAGTTCTGAAGCACCACTGAGAACTGCAGGATAATCTCACTCTCATAGGAACCCTCTCTAGTTACAGAACCTAATCTCCAGTGGAGAGGCAATGCCTTGGAGCCTGCTCTCAAGGGAACTTGGTTCCATTGCCATGGCAACATCGTATCCCCCCCCCCCCAGTCCATTTCACACCGTGTTTATAGAGAGTAGAGCCCAAACACTTCATCAGATCTCACATCAGCTAAACAAGGACATCCGCTGTCCCAGGACTGCCAGGTATCTCTGGGCTTAAAGCTGTAGCAAAGGATGTTTGCATGCGCGAGTGCATGCCTGTGTGTGTGCGTGTGAGCGCGTGTGTGTGCGTGTGAGCGCGTGTGTGTACGTGCGAGCACTTGTGTGTGCGAGCCTAGTGGCGCAGTGGTGTAAGACACTACATCTCAGTATCACTACAGACAACCTGGTTCAAATCCAGACTGTATCACAACTGGCTGTGATTGGAAGTCCCAAAGGTCGGCGCACAATTGGCCCAGTGTCATCCGAGTGTAGGCCGTCATTGTAAATAAGAATTTGTTCTTAACTGACTTGCCTAGTTAAATAAAGGTTAAATAAAAAATAAATACAAATAAAATCAGCAAGGAGGGGCCCAGGGGAGCATGCTCAGAACAAACCCAGAAACGCTCTGCGTGCTGAGAGCTGGCGACTCTGCCCTGGGGAGACAGACAGGACGACCACACAGAGCCCAGAGACAGTTATCAATATGAAGTCATGTGGGTGGCTGGGTTTGTAAGTTTATGTGTTCTGGTTGTGGAGTGTGTGAATGTGTTTGAGTACCTTCCCTTGACGTGCCTTTAGACTTACTTGTGATCTTTTAAGAAGGATATGAACTTCAACTCCCAGCGTGTGTGTGTTCAGTGTTCATGGATCACCTGGCTTTAGACAACAGGACGTCAACTGACCTTCCACTTCCTGGTCCTGGTCCCAATGGGTTATGTAATAATGACATCATTCTCCCTTTCAGCGTTTTATTGTACAATACATTTCCCTTTAAATAGACCAGTTTAATGTAATGTTTCCGATTGTGCCTGTGTTGTTTCCTGTGTTCCCTGCTTTAGCGTTTGAATATTAACTTGTAACAAGGGGGAGAAAAATATCCAAGCTAATTTTTTCATAAACGCATAATCAAAGGCAAACAAAATGTGTCCCAAACTCCGGCGTGTTGCATGTTAAGCAGGTTTGTACAGTGTCAGTGCTCACTGCTCTCCCGTGTGACTTGAGGTTCAACTCCTGAATGTGTATCTCGGTCCTCTGGTACATGGGGGGGGGGGGGGGGGGGGCTAACATAGACTCATGGGGAGACCTGGGTTCAAACCTCAGTCTGTCACACTGGCCATTTTGATTCTTTAATATATAATATGATGTGTATGACTGTGACTAAGTATATAAAATGATCATTAATATGAAGTATCCTTTCCTTCCTTCTCCAGAGAACTATTACGGCACACCCAAGCCCCCTTGCGAGCCCAGCCCTCTGCTGCTAAATGTAACAGACCAGCTCCTGCCGGGCGACCGACCCAGCTCCAAGGGGAAGAGGAAACGGAACAAATCGGTCAGCAACATGGAGAAGGCCGGCATCGAGCCGCCCGAGGACGAGGAAGAGGAGAGGCACGTTGTCAATGGCAACGGCAACGGCATCACCCCCGGTTAGGTTCCAACGCAGACATAGTGTTGATGTGCAACAATAGATCCTCGTCATGACAACAAGGTCACCGCCGAAACGGGATAGCACCGACCCCTGGGATCTAATCAGACAACATAGCAACAGTCTATCGTCTAGGTTACATCGTTGCAAACCAGCTCTCAGTCAAGGCCATATAATGACATAATAAAGGATGGGTACAAGTCTCTACTCCCTCAGTGAGCTCTTCCCAAAGCTGCTAATCACCATAGATAATCTAAATTAAAAATCATTTTAATGCCTATTAAAAGTATGGGTACGTCTCTCAAGCAGACTGACCCATGTAGCAGGACTATAGACTGATAGAGACACCCTGTATCCCATCCCATCCCATCTCCCAGTCATTAGATCAGATCACAGTACAGTTAGTCTACGTCACATAGCCAGAGGCTAGTTCCGACACAGAGAAACATTGCCTGGAGGCTCTGATCAAATCAAGCGTGGGATTCCACTAAGCAGATTTACTGGATCAATGCAAGTCACATCACAGTCACTAGGAGCAAATATGCTGGCTGTCTAACTTAATGTAAGAATGGAGAAACCTTCATTTTGATATGACATCTGTTAATGGAAAAATAAATGACTGTTACTGTAGTTATTTAGAAAAACCTTTTGGAAATGGCTTTACATTATAAATGCAATCCGTTATTATTGATCAACCTATTAATTATTACTGTATCTTCTGGTCAGGTGAGCCATAAAACTGCCCTTCAGCTAAAGGACTGGAGTAGTCTGTACTGCTATTCATTGGGCTATGTGAACAAAGGTTTGATGTTGAGTATTCAGCCTAGAGCTGCAGTCCTCTGGTGTAGTTTTCTGTTACTGAGTATATGGACAGTGGAGAGGGAGAGAGGGAGAGAGGGAGAGAATCGATAGAGCAGGCAGTGTGATGTGAGCAGATAGCTCATATATTAACTTTCCCTCCCTCCGCCTGCTGCTGCTGTGGCTGTCCTCTGGGACGGCCCAACCAAGCGCCACATCTCAAACTAGGACACATCATCAGTTCCTTCTCTCTCTCTCTCTCAATCTCCTCTGCCTCCCACCTCCCTCACTCTGCTCTCTCTGTCTATTTCCCTCTCTCTTTCAATCACTCTCCTCCGTATCCTTACTTTCCCTCTATCCTCCAATGAAAACACAAAATCCTTCTTTCTCACATATTTCTCTCTCTCTGTTTCTGTCCCTGTGTAATTACCACCTTCTCCCTATTTGAAATCCTCTCCATCTTTCTTTTTAGCCCGTTCCATCTCCCCTCCCTCCTCCTCTCTCCCCTCTACCCTCCTCCTCTCTCCCCTCCTCCTCTCTCCCCTCTCCCCTCCTCCTCTCTCCCCTCTACCCTCCTCCTCTCTCCCCTCCTCCTCTCTCCCCTCTCCCCTCCTCCTCTCTCCCCTCTCCCCTCCTCCTCTCTCCCCTCCTCCTCTCTCCCCTCTCCCCTCCTCCTCTCTCCCCTCTCCCCTCCCTCCTCCTCTCTCCCCTCTACCCTCCTCCTCTCTCCCCTCTCCCCTCCCTCCTCCTCTCTCCCCTCTCCCCTCCTCCTCTCTCCCCTCCCTCCTCCTCTCTCCCCTCTACCCTCCTCCTCTCTCCCCTCCTCCTCTCTCCCCTCTCCCCTCCCTCCTCCTCTCTCCCCTCCTCCTCTCTCCCCTCTCCCCTCCCTCCTCCTCTCTCCCCTCCCTCCTCCTCTCTCCCCTCTACCCTCCTCCTCTCTCCCCTCCCTCCTCCTCTCTCCCCTCTCCCCTCCCTCCTCCTCTCTCCCTTCCCTCCTCCTCTCTCCCCTCTCCCCTCTACCCTCCTCCCCTCTCTCCCTTCCCTCCTCCTCTCTCCCCTCTCCCCTCTACCCTCCTCCCCTCTCCCCTCTCCCCTCCTCCCCTCTCCCCTCTCCCCTCCTCCTCTCTCCCCTCTCCCCTCCCTCCTCCTCTCTCCCCTCTCCCCTCCTCCTCTCTCCCCTCTCCCCTCCCTCCTCCTCTCTCCCCTCTACCTTCCTCCTCTCTCCCCTCTCCCCTCCTCCTCTCTCCCCTTCCCTCCTCCCCTCTCCCCTCTACCCTCCTCCTCTCTCCCCTCTCCCTCCTCCTCTCTACCCTCCCTCCTCCTCTCCCCTCCCCTCCTCCCCTCTTCCCTCCTCCTCTCTCCCCTCTACCCTCCTCCTCCCTCCTCCTCTCCCCTCCCCTCCTCCCCTCTCCCCTCCTCCTCTCTCCCCTCTCCTGTTCCTGCAGTAGTAATGTCAGCTCTGACTCACCTGTCATTCTCTTCTCTTTCTCAGAGTCCAGCGAACATGAAGACAAGAGTACGGATGTCTCCTCGGGGGACGTCCCCCCCCAGACATGTCCCCCCACAGAGACCCCCACCTTCTCCCCCACCACCCCTAACAACGAGGGCCCCCAGGAGGAGGGGGGTGAGCTAGCCAAGTCGCCCCCCAAGCCAGATGAGAATGAGAGGGAACTAGGCCCTCTGCCAGACTACTGGGAGATGGCCTACACAGAGAAGGGAGAGGTGTACTTTATTGAGTAAGTGTCACCGCTGAAGAGAACGGTATCAAATTATCCCAACGCACGCACACACACGCAAGCACACACTCACACACACAGCCAACAGCAGCCATATAGTTGACTGTTGTTGTAATGAGATTTAGAGGTTCTTGTCCATGTATTGTTTCGCCAGAGAGAATATAAGGTAAAAGTTGCCCAAGCATTTTAAGCAGCTTTCACACACACACACACTCCCACTGTAATGAGTTCTATTGGTCCGTGTGGCCAGCTGTATTGGAGCTATTTTACAACAGGTCTAATTAATTGATGTTTACTGCCGCAATATAATTGTAGAGGTGAGTTGTTTTTCTCTTACATTTGAATAATATCTTAACCTCTGTGGAAGTTTATTTCAATATCTTCTGACTGTGTGTGTGAGTGTGTACGTGCCTGTCTGTGTATGTACATCAGTCGATAGGCAGGTTATGACAGAATCCTTTAAGAAATTAACAATTGTTCAAATTTATGTGACAGACACATCATCCGATTCCCAGAGGACCGCCTTCCATTGCGTTGTATAACAGCAGGGTTAGATATAATGTAGTTGCCAGTCAGCCAGCCAGTCAGCCAGTCAGTCAGTCAGCTAGCCAGCCAGCCAGCCAGCCAGCCAGCCAGCCAGCCAGCCAGCCAGCCAGTCAGTCAGTTAGTCAGCCAGTCAGCCAGTCAGCCAGCCAGCCAGCCAGCCAGCCAATCATCCAGTTAGTCAGCCAGCCAGCCAGATACTTTTTGTGTATCCTCTCCTCCGCAGAGGAAAACTGTTAATTCCTCCCACTGCAGACTAGACTAGGTCTCCATATGTCTCGCCCACCCAGGCCCTGTGTGTTCCTACATCTAGATGAATCCATCTGGAACATTGTGTGCTTATGCATTGAGAGAGGGGGATTTCATCAGAGATTTTCAAGAAGTGCTCACAGTGTCTCTTCTTCCAAAGGGTGGATTCGGGGATAATTTTTTCGGCAGCTCGTCCTGCTTTCCTGTAGCCACGTTTCCCTCCCTTCCCCCTCATGTCCTGTCATCGTCTTCAAGGGAGGGTATTATGTCCTCAGATGTGATAAAGAGATCCATTGAAGTTTCCTTGGCACCGCCTCTCATCTGATCAGAGTCCAGTTTTACAGGCCGCAGTGTTGATCCTGCCAAGCCCACAGCTGTTCAGCTCTATCACTCACACCTCTCCCTTTCTCCTGCCATCTCTCCGTCCTTGCACTAATGAGAAACAGTGTGCAAATTAAAAGTATCGATTGCCATTTTGTTAACCTAAAGGTTTTTTTTCTTCTCGCCAGCCAGTTTAGAGGGGGGGGGTGGCTCCTTTTCTCTGAAATGATGCTGAATTGAGAATCTCCTCCCTCACTGGCTTTCTCTCTCTCTCTCTCATCTCTCTCTCTCTCTCTCTCTCTCTCTCTCTCTCTCTCTCTCTGTCTCTATCTCTCCCTTTCACTCTCGTCAAGCCACAACACCAAGACGACATCGTGGCTGGACCCACGGCTGGCGAAGAAGGCGAAGCCACCGGAAGAATGCAAAGAGGACGGTAAGTGTCTTCTCTCTCTCTCTCCTTATCTGAGTCACTCACTTCTCTCTCACATAAAACCTTTTGAAGTCCAAACCATTAGCATCATCTGATAGCGTTTTGAAATATCTTCAGTGTTTTGATCAGAGAGATAAAAGGATGGATGATGACGTACACCGTTATATATGCATAGTCATCAGTCACTGAATACAGTGGTTTATTTGGGGTCCTTGTATGACACAGTGTCTTTATAACCATGTGTGTTATCTGACCTGTGTGGAGATGGATGCTAGTGCTAGTACCTGGGTCTGGGGGAGAGGGCAGGGGGTTAACAGAGACCTCTTTATCCCCCACTGGGAGTAGGGAGCTATGCATCACCACAGAATGGACCCTATACACACACACACACACACCCACAGGCGGCAGAAGGGAAGGAGAGCGAGTGTCATTTAGATTGTGTGACTAAGAGAGTAAGAAAAAAAAGATGTGGAAAGAGAGAGCTGTGCAGTAATATAGTGTTGCAGCAGAGATATGACCATGAGGTGAGGAATAGGACGTTTTTGTATCCTTCTCTCATTTTTCTCCACTCGGCAAAGTGCTTTTGAGTGATCTCCGGCATTGATATAGTTTTCCACTCCGGACTCTCACTCACTATCTCTCCAACCCTGAAGCTCCTCTCGCACACTACATTTCTCTCTCTTTCTCTCTCTCTCTCTCTCTCTCTCTCTCTCTCTCTCTCTCTCTCTCTCTCTCTCTCTCTCTCTCTCTCTCTCTCTCTCTCTCTCTCTCTCTCTCTCTCTCTCTCTCTCTCTCTCTCTCTCTCTCTCTCTCTCTCTCATCTGTCTCCCTCTCTCTCTTTCGCTCTGATTGAGCTTGTTCACTGGCTCTCCCTTTCACTATTCACTATTCACTATTTCTCCCACTCTGTCATCCCTCTCTCCATCTCCTCCTATCTCCCGCTGTATCTTCCCCATCAGTCTCACCCTCCATCTTTCTCCTATCACCCCCCATCTCTCTCTCCCTTCTCTCTCTCTCTCATTCTCTCGATCGCTCCCGCTTTCTCTCCGGGCACGTCTGGGTTAGATTTACGTGTTGAGGAATAGACAGGGCTATAGCAGCTTTGTAAGGTGGAGGGGAATGTATGTCTGATTAACACTTACTCACACAGCCACAGTTTATCTCACAATCACATCCACAACACTGGCCTGCCCCCCCACCACAAACACAAACACACACACACACACACACACACACACACACACACACACACACACACACACACACTGTATATACACATAAGGAAGAAGGAGGAGGGAAGAAGATAGTTGACCACTTTGGAAGATGAAAAGAAAGCCGTAGAATGTCTTAGAAAGATGAATCCCAGGAAATCTAATTAATCTTCATATATTTCAGGGATGGGAAACTGGCAGCCCTCGGATCAGTTGTCCTCTTGTTATGTCAGTCACTGATTGTCAGTCAAGTTCAGCAAAAACGTTTTTATTGCTAGGTTAGGTTAGTTTAGCGGCAGTTGAAGTCATTAAAACTCATTTTTCAACCACTCCACAGATTTCATGTTAACAAACTATAGTTTTGGCAAATGATGTCATGGTTTTAGAAGCTTCTGATAGGCTAATTGACATAATTTTAGTCAATTGGAGGTGTACTTGTGGATGTCCTAACTTCAAACTCAGTGCCTCTTTGCTCAATCCCAGAACAGCAAAGGACATTGTGAAGATGCTGGAGGAAACAGGTACAAAAGTATCTACATCCACAGTAAAACGAGTCCTATATCGACATGACCTGAAAGGCCGCTCAGCAAGGAAGAAGCCACTGCTCCAAAACCGCCATAAAAAATCCAGACTACGGTTTGCAACTGCACATGGGGACAAAGATCGTACTTTTTGGAGAAATGTCCTCTGGTCTGATGAAACAAAAATAGAACTGTTTGGCCATAATGACCATCGTTATGTTTGGAGGAAAAAGGGGGAGGCTTGCAAGCCGAAGAACACTATCCCAACTGTGAAGCACGGGGGTGGCAGCATCATGTTGTGGGGGTGCTTTGCTGCAGAAGGGACTGGTGCGCTTCACAAAATAGATTATGTGGATATATTGAAGCAACATCTCAAGACATCAGTCAGGATGTTAAAGCTTGGTCGCAAATGGGTCTTCCAAATGGACAATGACCATAAGCATACTTCCAAAGTTGTGGCAAAATGGCTTAAGGACAACAAAGTCAAGGTATTGGAGTGGCCATCACAAAGCCCTGACCTCATTCCTATAGAAAATTTGTTGGCAGAACTGAAAAAGCGTGTGCGAGCAAGGAGGCCTACAAACCTGACTCAGTTACACCAGTTCTGTCAGGAAGAATGGGCCAAAATTCACCCAACTTATTGTGGGAAGCTTGTGGAAGGCTACCTGAAACGTTTGACCCAAGTTAAACAATTTAAAGGCAATGCTACCGAATACTAATTGAGTGTATGTAAACTTCTGACCCACTGGGAATGTGATGAAAGAAATAAAAGCTGAAATAAATCATTCTCTCTACTATTATTTTCACATTCTTAAAATAAAGTGGTGATCCTAACTGACCTAAAACAGGGAATTTTTTCTAGGATTAAATGTCAGGAATTGTGAAAAACTTAGTTTAAATGTATTTGGCTAAGGTGTATGTGAACTTCCGACTCCAACCGTAGATCTCAACAACAAGCTGCTATTCACATACAGTACACTTCTATACGCCATAATAGCAGCATATTGAGAATACATTGAATCAATTTATACAGAGTAAATGCAAAACCACAGCTTTTGCTGATAGCAGCTTTATTGAAGACAGTTTTACGTCCTTTGACTGTGATGGGTGTTTGTTGTACCTAGCTACCACTAACTGACCTAAGACAGGGAATTGTTACTAGGATGAAATGTCAGGAATTGTGAAAAACTGAGTTTAAATGTGTTTGGCTAAGGTGTATGTAAACTTCCGACTTCAACTGTGTCTTAACTTATTATGGTTGAATTACCATCAATTGGGGCCCACATTGATTTTGTTAGTCAGTCTCACTCAGATATCATATTAGAAACTGAGAGCAGCTTGTTTTCCTCTACGCTCCATGGCAAAATGAGTAGAATGACATGAAATGTACTTTAAAACAAGCAAACAAATTGTCTCCACTGTGAGGGGAGGGGCACAAAAATGTTCTGCTCGCAATGTGTGTGAGGGGGGCAGTATGGATGTGGGTACGAAAACCAACTGCGGCCCCTCATGATGAGTTCAAATTTTTTGTGGCTCCCACCCCTATCATAGTTGCCCATCCCCGATCTAGTTGATCCTCCAATCCCATTCCTCCATTCAACTATTCAGGCGTGTGCGTGTGCACACCAGCAGCAAAGAGCTCATCAGAGGAGCTCTTTGGTTTACATAACATTTCTCTCTCCCTGCCTCTCTCCTCCCCCCTGTATCTCATGCCTCTCTCCCTGCTCCCCCACTTCTCTCTCTCTGCCCCCCTCCTCTCGCTCCCCTCTTCTCTCTCTCTCTGCCCCCCCTCCTCTCTCTCCTCCTCTTCTCTCTCCCTGCCGCCCCTCCTCTCTGCCCCCCCCCTTCTCTTTCTCTCTGCTCCCCCTCCTCTCTCTCCTCCTCTTCTCTCTCCCTGCCCCCCCTCTTCTCTGCTCCCCCTCCTCTCTCTCTCCCTGCCCCCCCTCCTCTCTGCTCCCCATCTTCTCTCTCTCTCTCTACTCCACCTCCTATCTGCCCCTCCTCTTCTCTCTCTTTGCACCCCCTCCTCTGCTCCCCATCTGCTCTCTCTCTGCTCCCCTCCTCTCGCTCCCCCTCTTCTCTCTCTCTGCTCCCCCTCCTCTCTGCCCCTCCTCCTCTCGCTCCCCCTCTTCTCTCTCTCTGCTCCCCCTCCTCTCTCACCTCCTCTTCTCTCTCTCTGCTCCCCCTCCTCTCTCACCTCCTCTTCTCTCTCTCTGCTGCCCCTCCTCTCTCTCCTCCTCTTCTCTCTCTCTGCCCCCCACTCCTCTCGCTCCCCCTCCTCTCTCTCTCTCTGCTCCCCTCCTCTCTGCTCCCCCTCTTCTCTCCCTCATTGCTCCCCCTCCCCTCTCTCTCTCCTTCTGTATCTTCCTGCTGTCCTGTTTAATTTTTTGACTTGAGGAAAAGAGGAATAGACCGGCTTTAAATCAAAACCTGCTGTTGGTTTTAATTCTGCCATTTCTTCTCCAGCCACTCTCTCTCTCTCTCTCTCTCTCTCTCTCTCTCTCTCTCTCTCTCTCTCTCTGTCTCTCTGTCTCTCTCTGTCTCTGTCTCTCTCTCTGTCTGTCTCTGTCTGTCTCTCTCTCTCTCTCTCTCTCTCTCTCTCTCTCTCTCTCTCTCTGTGTCTCTCTGTCTCTCTCTCTCTCTCTCTCTCTCTCTCTGTCTCTCTCTCTCTCTCTCTCTCTGTCTCTCTCTCTCTCTGTCTCTCTCTGTCTGTCTCTCTCTCTCTCTCTCTCTCTCTCTGTGTCTCTCTGTCTGTCTCTCTCTCTCTCTGACCAGGCCAGGGCATGGGTAATTATATTCTAGTCATGTAAAACGGAGTAGGCCAGAGACGCGCCAGACAGAGTTATCATCGTTTCTCACCCGTTAGCACAGAGCTCACTCTCTCTCATCTCCTCCCCATGAAAACAGTTTCCGGGGGGGAATAGCAGCGCTTGTTTTTCTGTCCGGCTGTAAACCTGTAATAACCTATTCCTGCGTACTGCAGTTATTATCTCAGATGAGAATGTCAGGAAAGAGGGAGGACGTTTAAGGTGAAAGGTCAACCTGTCTTTCCTAATGGCCTTATTTAATGGCTTGTCTTTCTGTTGTGCTCACATACTCAGACATTCACACATCAGGTTGGTGGAGTGTTAGGAGTGGTTTGAGGACACTGACCTTACGCTTCACCCCTCTCAGTGCTGGTGTTGTCAGATAGGTGTGTGTGTGTGTGTGCCTGTGTGTGTGAGTAGTTGTGGCGCCCTCCCTCACCTTGAGTCTCCAACAGGAGAGGGGAGGGGAGGGACTGTGTCTGTGTGACATGATTGATGTGTATATTGTGAGAACATCCTTGGCTGGAGGATCCCTGAGGACTGAAGATGAGGAGGAGGAGAATGCAGAGTTTGGTGTGCGTGTGCGTGTGTGTGTGTGTGTGTGTGTGTGTGTGTGTGTGTGTGTGTGTGTGTGTGTGTGTGTGTGTGTGTGTGTGTGTGTGATATTGACCTGTATTTATGATGGCGAATGAGTTCCATAGTATTTGTGCATGTGCATGGGTTAATGCATGGTTGGATGTGTGTCCTTCTCCCAGCCCATTGGTTGGATGTGTGTCCTTTTCCCAGCCCATTGGTTGGATGTGTGTCCTTCTCCCAGCCCATTGGTTGGATGTGTGTCCTTTTCCCAGACCATTGGTTGGATGTGTGTTTCTCCCAGCCCATTGGTTGGATGTGTGTCCTTCTCCCAGCCCATTGGTTGGATGTGTGTCTTTCTCCCAGCCCATTGGTTGGATGTGTGTCCTTCTCCCAGCCCATTGGTTGGATGTGTGTTTCTCCCAGCCCATTGGTTGGATGTGTGTTTGTCCCAGCCCATTGGTTGGATGTGTGTTTGTCCCAGCCTATTGGTTGGATGTGTGTCCTTCTCCCAGTCCATTGAGGTGTCTTGACTGAAGAGGAGAGATAGGAGTCCTTCACTAGCCCAGTCACGCTCTGGTCCACTCCAGACACACTTAATGGTTAATCATCCTCAACCAACCACACTTCCCTGCTCTAACGCCCCGGGCCCTCTCATCTTCCCTCTCCTCTACTCGGCATCCTCCCTCCATACCACCAAAATGAACTCTAGTAATATGCCATTCTACCTAAGTAATTCACCTGCTCTCCTCCACTGGCTGTTTACCCTTGTTGTAAAGGGAGAGATCAGCTGTGCTTAGATGGCTTTTGAACATCATTGCTTTTCGACAACCCAACTCCCTTAGCTCTCCTAAACAAGTGCAACTCCACCGCTTTTCAACCTCATTGGCATTATCTTCAGTACAATACCAGTGTATACATACTGTATGTGAAAACGGCACATTTCTACATAAAAAAAAATAATGTTCTACTCGATGACATCATCAAAAGTTTTAAAACGGTTTTGGTGTCGTGGGGAGTTTCCTCTGGATGGAAACTTTTTTCAACTTTCAATCCTACCCTGTGATGTCATAGAGAAGCATTTTTTGGGGAAACTTTCTTCTTGTCTTTTTAACCACAGATCATAGAAACACACTGTTTTCACATGTTGACACTGGTTCGTCTTTTTAACCACAGATCATAGAAACACACTGTTTTCACATGTAGACACTGGATTGTCTTTTTAACCACAGATCATAGAAACACACTTTTCACATGTAGACACTGGTTTGTCTTTTTAACCACAGATCATAGAAACGTGATGTTTTCACATGTAGACACTGGTTCGTCTTTTTAACTACAGATCATAGAAACACACTGTTTTCACATGTAGACACTGGATTGTCTTTTTAACCACAGATCATAGAAACACACTGTTTTCACATGTAGACACTGGTTCGTCTTTTTAACCACAGATCATAGAAACACACTGTTTTCACATGTAGACACTGGATTGTCTTTTTAACCACAGATCATAGAAACACACTTTTCACATGTAGACACTGGTTTGTCTTTTTAACCACAGATCATAGAAACGCGCTGTTTTCACATGTAGACACTGGTTTGTCTTTTTAACCACAGATCATAGAACCACACTGTTTTCACATGTAGACACTGGATTGTCTTTTTAACCACAGATCATAGAAACACACTTTTCACATGTAGACACTGGTTTGTCTTTTTAACCACAGATCATAGAAACACACTGTTTTCACATGTAGACACTGGATTGTCTTTTTAACCACAGATCATAGAAACACACTTTTCACATGTAGACACTGGTTCGTCTTTTTAACCACAGATCATAGAACCACACTGTTTTCACATGTAGACACTGGATTGTCTTTTTAACCACAGATCATAGAAACACACTTTTCACATGTAGACACTGGTTTGTCTTTTTAACCACAGATCATAGAAACACACTGTTTTCACATGTAGACACTGGATTGTCTTTTTAACCACAGATCATAGAAACACACTTTTCACATGTAGACACTGGTTCGTCTTTTTAACCACAGATCATAGAAACACACTGTTTTCACATGTAGACACTGGATTGTCTTTTTAACCACAGATCATAGAAGCACACTGTTTTCACATGTAGACACTGGATTGTCTTTTTAACCACAGATCATAGAAACACACTGTTTTCACATGTTGACACTGGATTGTCTTTTTAACCACAGATCATAGAAACACACTGTTTTCACATGTAGACACTGGTTCGTCTTTTTAACCACAGATCATAGAAACACACTGTTTTCACATGTAGACACTGGTTCGTCTTTTTAACCACAGATCATAGAAACACACTGTTTTCACATGTAGACACTGGATTGTCTTTTTAACCACAGATCATAGAAACACACTTTTCACATGTAGACACTGGTTCGTCTTTTTAACCACAGATCATAGAAACACACTGTTTTCACATGTAGACACTGGATTGTCTTTTTAACCACAGATCATAGAAGCACACTGTTTTCACATGTAGACACTGGATTGTCTTTTTAACCACAGATCATAGAAACACACTGTTTTCACATGTTGACACTGGATTGTCTTTTTAACCACAGATCATAGAAACACACTTTTCACATGTAGACACTGGTTCGTCTTTTTAACCACAGATCATAGAAACACACTGTTTTCACATGTAGACACTGGATTGTCTTTTTAACCACAGATCATAGAAGCACACTGTTTTCACATGTAGACACTGGATTGTCTTTTTAACCACAGATCATAGAAACACACTGTTTTCACATGTTGACACTGGATTGTCTTTTTAACCACAGATCATAGAAACACACTGTTTTCACATGTAGACACTGGATTGTCTTTTTAACCACAGATCATAGAAACACACTTTTCACATGTAGACACTGGTTTGTCTTTTTAACCACAGATCATAGAAACGTGATGTTTTCACATGTAGACACTGGTTCGTCTTTTTAACTACAGATCATAGAAACACACTGTTTTCACATGTAGACACTGGATTGTCTTTTTAACCACAGATCATAGAAACACACTTTTCACATGTAGACACTGGTTCGTCTTTTTAACCACAGATCATAGAAACACACTGTTTTCACATGTAGACACTGGATTGTCTTTTTAACCACAGATCATAGAAACACACTTTTCACATGTAGACACTGGTTTGTCTTTTTAACCACAGATCGTAGAAACGTGATGTTTTCACATGTAGACACTGGTTTGTCTTTTTAACCACATATCGTAGAAACGCGCTGTTTTCACATGTAGACACTGGTTCGTCTTTTTAACCACAGATCATAGAAACACACTGTTTTCACATGTAGACACTGGATTGTCTTTTTAACCACAGATCATAGAAACACACTTTTCACATGTAGACACTGGTTCGTCTTTTTAACCACAGATCATAGAAACGTGCTGTTTTCACATGTAGACACTGGTTCGTCTTTTTAACCACAGATCATAGAAACACACTGTTTTCACATGTAGACACTGGATTGTCTTTTTAACCACAGATCATAGAAACACACTTTTCACATGTAGACACTGGTTTGTCTTTTTAACCACAGATCATAGAAACACACTGTTTTCACATGTTGACACTGGATTGTCTTTTTAACCACAGATCATAGAAACACACTGTTTTCACATGTAGACACTGGATTGTCTTTTTAACCACAGATCATAGAAACACACTTTTCACATGTAGACACTGGTTTGTCTTTTTAACCACAGATCATAGAAACGTGATGTTTTCACATGTAGACACTGGTTCGTCTTTTTAACTACAGATCATAGAAACACACTGTTTTCACATGTAGACACTGGATTGTCTTTTTAACCACAGATCATAGAAACACACTTTTCACATGTAGACACTGGTTCGTCTTTTTAACCACAGATCATAGAAACACACTGTTTTCACATGTAGACACTGGATTGTCTTTTTAACCACAGATCATAGAAACACACTTTTCACATGTAGACACTGGTTTGTCTTTTTAACCACAGATCATAGAAACGTGATGTTTTCACATGTAGACACTGGTTTGTCTTTTTAACCACAGATCATAGAAACACACTGTTTTCACATGTAGACACTGGATTGTCTTTTTAACCACAGATCATAGAAACGCGCTGTTTACACATGTAGACACTGGATTGTCTTTTTAACCACATATCGTAGAAACGCGCTGTTTTCACATGTAGACACTGGATTGTCTTTTTAACCACAGATCATAGAAACACACTTTTCACATGTAGACACTGGTTTGTCTTTTTAACCACAGATCATAGAAACGTGATGTTTTCACATGTAGACACTGGTTTGTCTTTTTAACCACATATCGTAGAAACGCGCTGTTTTCACATGTAGACACTGGTTCGTCTTTTTAACCACAGATCATAGAAACACACTGTTTTCACATGTAGACACTGGATTGTCTTTTTAACCACAGATCATAGAAACACACTTTTCACATGTAGACACTGGTTCGTCTTTTTAACCACAGATCATAGAAACGTGCTGTTTTCACATGTAGACACTGGTTCGTCTTTTTAACCACAGATCATAGAAACACACTGTTTTCACATGTAGACACTGGATTGTCTTTTTAACCACAGATCATAGAAACACACTTTTCACATGTAGACACTGGTTTGTCTTTTTAACCACAGATCATAGAAACACACTGTTTTCACATGTTGACACTGGATTGTCTTTTTAACCACAGATCATAGAAACACACTGTTTTCACATGTAGACACTGGATTGTCTTTTTAACCACAGATCATAGAAACACACTTTTCACATGTAGACACTGGTTTGTCTTTTTAACCACAGATCATAGAAACGTGATGTTTTCACATGTAGACACTGGTTCGTCTTTTTAACTACAGATCATAGAAACACACTGTTTTCACATGTAGACACTGGTTCGTCTTTTTAACCACAGATCATAGAAACACACTGTTTTCACATGTAGACACTGGATTGTCTTTTTAACCACAGATCATAGAAACACACTTTTCACATGTAGACACTGGTTTGTCTTTTTAACCACAGATCATAGAAACGTGATGTTTTCACATGTAGACACTGGTTTGTCTTTTTAACCACAGATCATAGAAACACACTTTTCACATGTAGACACTGGTTTGTCTTTTTAACCACAGATCATAGAAACGTGCTGTTTTCACATGTAGACACTGGTTCGTCTTTTTAACCACAGATCATAGAAACACAATGTTTTCACATGTAGACACTGGATTGTCTTTTTAACCACAGATCATAGAAACACACTGTTTTCACATGTAGACACTGGATTGTCTTTTTAACCACAGATCGTAGAAACGTGCTGTTTTCACATGTAGACACTGGTTCGTCTTTTTAACCACAGATCATAGAAACACAATGTTTTCACATGTAGACACTGGATTGTCTTTTTAACCACAGATCATAGAAACACACTGTTTTCACATGTAGACACTGGATTGTCTTTTTAACCACAGATCGTAGAAACGCGCTGTTTTCACATGTAGACACTGGTTCGTCTTTTTAACCACAGATCATAGAAACACACGGTTTTCACATGTAGACACTGGTTTGTCTTTTTAACCACAGATCGTAGAAACGCGCTGTTTTCACATGTAGACACTGGTTCGTCTTTTTAACCACAGATCATAGAAACGTGATGTTTTCACATGTAGACACTGGTTCGTCTTTTTAACTACAGATCATAGAAACACACTGTTTTCACATGTAGACACTGGATTGTCTTTTTAACCACAGATCATAGAAACACACTTTTCACATGTAGACACTGGTTCGTCTTTTTAACCACAGATCATAGAAACACACTGTTTTCACATGTAGACACTGGATTGTCTTTTTAACCACAGATCATAGAAACACACTTTTCACATGTAGACACTGGTTTGTCTTTTTAACCACAGATCATAGAAACGTGATGTTTTCACATGTAGACACTGGTTTGTCTTTTTAACCACAGATCATAGAAACACACTGTTTTCACATGTAGACACTGGATTGTCTTTTTAACCACAGATCATAGAAACGCGCTGTTTACACATGTAGACACTGGATTGTCTTTTTAACCACATATCGTAGAAACGCGCTGTTTTCACATGTAGACACTGGATTGTCTTTTTAACCACAGATCATAGAAACACACTTTTCACATGTAGACACTGGTTTGTCTTTTTAACCACAGATCATAGAAACGTGATGTTTTCACATGTAGACACTGGTTTGTCTTTTTAACCACATATCGTAGAAACGCGCTGTTTTCACATGTAGACACTGGTTCGTCTTTTTAACCACAGATCATAGAAACACACTGTTTTCACATGTAGACACTGGATTGTCTTTTTAACCACAGATCATAGAAACACACTTTTCACATGTAGACACTGGTTCGTCTTTTTAACCACAGATCATAGAAACACACTGTTTTCACATGTAGACACTGGATTGTCTTTTTAACCACAGATCATAGAAACACACTTTTCACATGTAGACACTGGTTTGTCTTTTTAACCACAGATCATAGAAACGTGATGTTTTCACATGTAGACACTGGTTTGTCTTTTTAACCACAGATCATAGAAACACACTGTTTTCACATGTAGACACTGGATTGTCTTTTTAACCACAGATCATAGAAACGCGCTGTTTACACATGTAGACACTGGATTGTCTTTTTAACCACATATCGTAGAAACGCGCTGTTTTCACATGTAGACACTGGATTGTCTTTTTAACCACAGATCATAGAAACACACTTTTCACATGTAGACACTGGTTTGTCTTTTTAACCACAGATCATAGAAACGTGATGTTTTCACATGTAGACACTGGTTTGTCTTTTTAACCACATATCGTAGAAACGCGCTGTTTTCACATGTAGACACTGGTTCGTCTTTTTAACCACAGATCATAGAAACACACTGTTTTCACATGTAGACACTGGATTGTCTTTTTAACCACAGATCATAGAAACACACTTTTCACATGTAGACACTGGTTCGTCTTTTTAACCACAGATCATAGAAACGTGCTGTTTTCACATGTAGACACTGGTTCGTCTTTTTAACCACAGATCATAGAAACACACTGTTTTCACATGTAGACACTGGATTGTCTTTTTAACCACAGATCATAGAAACACACTTTTCACATGTAGACACTGGTTTGTCTTTTTAACCACAGATCATAGAAACACACTGTTTTCACATGTTGACACTGGATTGTCTTTTTAACCACAGATCATAGAAACACACTGTTTTCACATGTAGACACTGGATTGTCTTTTTAACCACAGATCATAGAAACACACTTTTCACATGTAGACACTGGTTTGTCTTTTTAACCACAGATCATAGAAACGTGATGTTTTCACATGTAGACACTGGTTCGTCTTTTTAACTACAGATCATAGAAACACACTGTTTTCACATGTAGACACTGGTTCGTCTTTTTAACCACAGATCATAGAAACACACTGTTTTCACATGTAGACACTGGATTGTCTTTTTAACCACAGATCATAGAAACACACTTTTCACATGTAGACACTGGTTTGTCTTTTTAACCACAGATCATAGAAACGTGATGTTTTCACATGTAGACACTGGTTTGTCTTTTTAACCACAGATCATAGAAACACACTGTTTTCACATGTAGACACTGGATTGTCTTTTTAACCACAGATCATAGAAACGCGCTGTTTACACATGTAGACACTGGATTGTCTTTTTAACCACATATCGTAGAAACGCGCTGTTTTCACATGTAGACACTGGTTCGTCTTTTTAACCACAGATCATAGAAACACACTGTTTTCACATGTAGACAGTGGTTCGTCTTTTTAACCACAGATCATAGAAACGCACTGTTTTCACATGTAGACACTGGATTGTCTTTTTAACCACAGATCATAGAAACACACTGTTTTCACAAGTAGACACTGGTTCGTCTTTTTAACCACAGATCATAGAAACGCACTGTTTTCACATGTAGACACTGGATTGTCTTTTTAACCACAGATCATAGAAACACACTTTTCACATGTAGACACTGGTTCGTCTTTTTAACCACAGATCATAGAAACACACTGTTTTCACATGTAGACACTGGATTGTCTTTTTAACCACAGATCATAGAAACACACTTTTCACATGTAGACACTGGTTTGTCTTTTTAACCACAGATCATAGAAACGTGCTGTTTTCACATGTAGACACTGGTTCGTCTTTTTAACCACAGATCATAGAAACACAATGTTTTCACATGTAGACACTGGATTGTCTTTTTAACCACAGATCATAGAAACACACTGTTTTCACATGTAGACACTGGATTGTCTTTTTAACCACAGATCGTAGAAACGCGCTGTTTTCACATGTAGACACTGGTTCGTCTTTTTAACCACAGATCATAGAAACACACGGTTTTCACATGTAGACACTGGTTTGTCTTTTTAACCACAGATCGTAGAAACGCGCTGTTTTCACATGTAGACACTGGTTCGTCTTTTTAACCACAGATCATAGAAACGTGATGTTTTCACATGTAGACACTGGTTCGTCTTTTTAACTACAGATCATAGAAACACACTGTTTTCACATGTAGACACTGGATTGTCTTTTTAACCACAGATCATAGAAACACACTTTTCACATGTAGACACTGGTTCGTCTTTTTAACCACAGATCATAGAAACACACTGTTTTCACATGTAGACACTGGATTGTCTTTTTAACCACAGATCATAGAAACACACTTTTCACATGTAGACACTGGTTTGTCTTTTTAACCACAGATCATAGAAACGTGATGTTTTCACATGTAGACACTGGTTTGTCTTTTTAACCACAGATCATAGAAACACACTGTTTTCACATGTAGACACTGGATTGTCTTTTTAACCACAGATCATAGAAACGCGCTGTTTACACATGTAGACACTGGATTGTCTTTTTAACCACATATCGTAGAAACGCGCTGTTTTCACATGTAGACACTGGATTGTCTTTTTAACCACAGATCATAGAAACACACTTTTCACATGTAGACACTGGTTTGTCTTTTTAACCACAGATCATAGAAACGTGATGTTTTCACATGTAGACACTGGTTTGTCTTTTTAACCACATATCGTAGAAACGCGCTGTTTTCACATGTAGACACTGGTTCGTCTTTTTAACCACAGATCATAGAAACACACTGTTTTCACATGTAGACACTGGATTGTCTTTTTAACCACAGATCATAGAAACACACTTTTCACATGTAGACACTGGTTCGTCTTTTTAACCACAGATCATAGAAACGTGCTGTTTTCACATGTAGACACTGGTTCGTCTTTTTAACCACAGATCATAGAAACACACTGTTTTCACATGTAGACACTGGATTGTCTTTTTAACCACAGATCATAGAAACACACTTTTCACATGTAGACACTGGTTTGTCTTTTTAACCACAGATCATAGAAACACACTGTTTTCACATGTTGACACTGGATTGTCTTTTTAACCACAGATCATAGAAACACACTGTTTTCACATGTAGACACTGGATTGTCTTTTTAACCACAGATCATAGAAACACACTTTTCACATGTAGACACTGGTTTGTCTTTTTAACCACAGATCATAGAAACGTGATGTTTTCACATGTAGACACTGGTTCGTCTTTTTAACTACAGATCATAGAAACACACTGTTTTCACATGTAGACACTGGTTCGTCTTTTTAACCACAGATCATAGAAACACACTGTTTTCACATGTAGACACTGGATTGTCTTTTTAACCACAGATCATAGAAACACACTTTTCACATGTAGACACTGGTTTGTCTTTTTAACCACAGATCATAGAAACGTGATGTTTTCACATGTAGACACTGGTTTGTCTTTTTAACCACAGATCATAGAAACACACTGTTTTCACATGTAGACACTGGATTGTCTTTTTAACCACAGATCATAGAAACGCGCTGTTTACACATGTAGACACTGGATTGTCTTTTTAACCACATATCGTAGAAACGCGCTGTTTTCACATGTAGACACTGGTTCGTCTTTTTAACCACAGATCATAGAAACACACTGTTTTCACATGTAGACACTGGTTCGTCTTTTTAACCACAGATCATAGAAACGCACTGTTTTCACATGTAGACACTGGATTGTCTTTTTAACCACAGATCATAGAAACACACTGTTTTCACAAGTAGACACTGGTTCGTCTTTTTAACCACAGATCATAGAAACGCACTGTTTTCACATGTAGACACTGGATTGTCTTTTTAACCACAGATCATAGAAACACACTTTTCACATGTAGACACTGGTTCGTCTTTTTAACCACAGATCATAGAAACACACTGTTTTCACATGTAGACACTGGATTGTCTTTTTAACCACAGATCATAGAAACACACTTTTCACATGTAGACACTGGTTTGTCTTTTTAACCACAGATCATAGAAACGTGCTGTTTTCACATGTAGACACTGGTTCGTCTTTTTCACCACAGATCATAGAAACACACTGTTTTCACATGTAGACACTGGATTGTCTTTTTAACCACAGATCATAGAAACACACTGTTTTCACATGTAGACACTGGATTGTCTTTTTAACCACAGATCGTAGAAACGCGCTGTTTTCACATGTAGACACTGGTTCGTCTTTTTAACCACAGATCATAGAAACACACGGTTTTCACATGTAGACACTGGTTTGTCTTTTTAACCACAGATCGTAGAAACGCGCTGTTTTCACATGTAGACACTGGTTCGTCTTTTTAACCACAGATCATAGAAACGCACTGTTTTCACATGTAGACACTGGTTTGTCTTTTTAACCACAGATCATAGAAACACACTGTTTTCACAAGTAGACACTGGTTCGTCTTTTTAACCACAGATCATAGAAACACACTGTTTTCACATGTAGACACTGGATTGTCTTTTTAACCACAGATCGTAGAAACGCGCTGTTTTCACATGTAGACACTGGTTCGTCTTTTTAACCACAGATCATAGAAACGCACTGTTTTCACATGTAGACACTGGTTTGTCTTTTTAACCACAGATCATAGAAACACACTGTTTTCACAAGTAGACACTGGTTCGTCTTTTTAACCACAGATCGTAGAAATGCACTGTTTTCACATGTAGACACTGGTTTGTCTTTTTAACCACAGATCATAGAAACACACTGTTTTCACATGTAGACACTGGTTCGTCTTTTTAACCACAGATCATAGAAACACACTGTTTTCACATGTAGACACTGGTTCGTCTTTTTAACCACAGATCATAGAAACACACTGTTTTCACATGTAGACACTGGATTGTCTTTTTAACCACAGATCATAGAAACACACTGTTTTCACATGTAGACACTGGATTGTCTTTTTAACCACAGATCGTAGAAACGCGCTGTTTTCACATGTAGACACTGGTTCGTCTTTTTAACCACAGATCATAGAAACGCACTGTTTTCACATGAAGACACTGGATTGTCTTTTTAACCACAGATCATAGAAACGCGCTGTTTACACATGTAGACACTGGATTGTCTTTATAACCACAGATCGTAGAAACGCGCTGTTTTCACATGTAGACACTGGTTCGTCTTTTTAACCACAGATCATAGCAACACACTGTTTTCACATGTAGACACTGGATTGTCTTTTTAACCACAGATCATAGAAACACACTTTTCACATGTAGACACTGGTTCGTCTTTTTAACCACAGATCATAGAAACACACTGTTTTCACATGTAGACACTGGATTGTCTTTTTAACCACAGATCATAGAAACACACTTTTCACATGTAGACACTGGTTTGTCTTTTTAACCACAGATCATAGAAACGTGCTGTTTTCACATGTAGACACTGGTTCGTCTTTTTAACCACAGATCATAGAAACACACTGTTTTCACATGTAGACACTGGATTGTCTTTTTAACCACAGATCGTAAAAACGCGCTGTTTTCACATGTAGACACTGGTTCGTCTTTTTAACCACAGATCATAGAAACGCACTGTTTTCACATGTAGACACTGGTTTGTCTTTTTAACCACAGATCATAGAAACACACTGTTTTCACAAGTAGACACTGGTTCGTCTTTTTAACCACAGATCATAGAAACACACTGTTTTCACATGTAGACACTGGATTGTCTTTTTAACCACAGATCGTAGAAACGCGCTGTTTTCACATGTAGACACTGGTTCGTCTTTTTAACCACAGATCATAGAAACGCACTGTTTTCACATGTAGACACTGGTTTGTCTTTTTAACCACAGATCATAGAAACACACTGTTTTCACAAGTAGACACTGGTTCGTCTTTTTAACCACAGATCATAGAAACGCACTGTTTTCACATGTAGACACTGGTTTGTCTTTTTAACCACAGATCATAGAAACACACTGTTTTCACATGTAGACACTGGTTCGTCTTTTTAACCACAGATCATAGAAACACACTGTTTTCACATGTAGACACTGGTTCGTCTTTTTAACCACAGATCATAGAAACACACTGTTTTCACATGTAGACACTGGTTCGTCTTTTTAACCACAGATCATAGAAACACACTGTTTTCACATGTAGACACTGGATTGTCTTTTTAACCACAGATCGTAGAAATGCACTGTTTTCACATGTAGACACTGGATTGTCTTTTTAACCACAGATCGTAGAAACGCGCTGTTTTCACATGTAGACACTGGTTCGTCTTTTTAACCACAGATCATAGAAACGCACTGTTTTCACATGAAGACACTGGTTCGTCTTTTTAACCACAGATCATAGAAACACACTGTTTTCACATGTAGACACTGGATTGTCTTTTTAACCACAGATCATAGAAACACACTGTTTTCACATGTAGACACTGGATTGTCTTTTTAACCACAGATCATAGAAACACACTGTTTTCACATGTAGACACTGGATTGTCTTTTTAACCACAGATCATAGAAACACACTGTTTTCACATGTAGACACTGGATTGTCTTTTTAACCACAGATCATAGAAACACACTTTTCACATGTAGACACTGGTTCGTCTTTTTAACCACAGATCATAGAAACACACTGTTTTCACATGTAGACACTGGATTGTCTTTTTAACCACAGATCATAGAAACACACTTTTCACATGTAGACACTGGTTTGTCTTTTTAACCACAGATCATAGAAACGTGCTGTTTTCACATGTAGACACTGGTTCGTCTTTTTAACCACAGATCATAGAAACACACTGTTTTCACATGTAGACACTGGATTGTCTTTTTAACCACAGATCATAGAAACACACTGTTTTCACATGTAGACACTGGATTGTCTTTTTAACCACAGATCGTAGAAACGCGCTGTTTTCACATGTAGACACTGGTTCGTCTTTTTAACCACAGATCATAGAAACACACTTTTCACATGTAGACACTGGTTCGTCTTTTTAACCACAGATCATAGAAACACACTGTTTTCACATGTAGACACTGGATTGTCTTTTTAACCACAGATCATAGAAACACACTTTTCACATGTAGACACTGGTTTGTCTTTTTAACCACAGATCATAGAAACGTGCTGTTTTCACATGTAGACACTGGTTCGTCTTTTTAACCACAGATCATAGAAACACACTGTTTTCACATGTAGACACTCGATTGTCTTTTTAACCACAGATCATAGAAACACACTGTTTTCACATGTAGACACTGGATTGTCTTTTTAACCACAGATCGTAAAAACGCGCTGTTTTCACATGTAGACACTGGTTCGTCTTTTTAACCACAGATCATAGAAACGCACTGTTTTCACATGTAGACACTGGTTTGTCTTTTTAACCACAGATCATAGAAACACACTGTTTTCACAAGTAGACACTGGTTCGTCTTTTTAACCACAGATCATAGAAACACACTGTTTTCACATGTAGACACTGGATTGTCTTTTTAACCACAGATCGTAGAAACGCGCTGTTTTCACATGTAGACACTGGTTCGTCTTTTTAACCACAGATCATAGAAACGCACTGTTTTCACATGTAGACACTGGTTTGTCTTTTTAACCACAGATCATAGAAACACACTGTTTTCACAAGTAGACACTGGTTCGTCTTTTTAACCACAGATCATAGAAACGCACTGTTTTCACATGTAGACACTGGTTTGTCTTTTTAACCACAGATCATAGAAACACACTGTTTTCACATGTAGACACTGGTTCGTCTTTTTAACCACAGATCATAGAAACACACTGTTTTCACATGTAGACACTGGTTCGTCTTTTTAACCACAGATCATAGAAACACACTGTTTTCACATGTAGACACTGGATTGTCTTTTTAACCACAGATCATAGAAACACACTGTTTTCACATGTAGACACTGGATTGTCTTTTTAACCACAGATCGTAGAAACGCGCTGTTTTCACATGTAGACACTGGTTCGTCTTTTTAACCACAGATCATAGAAACGCACTGTTTTCACATGAAGACACTGGTTCGTCTTTTTAACCACAGATCATAGAAACACACTGTTTTCACATGTAGACACTGGATTGTCTTTTTAACCACAGATCATAGAAACACACTGTTTTCACATGTAGACACTGGATTGTCTTTTTAACCACAGATCATAGAAACACACTGTTTTCACATGTAGACACTGGATTGTCTTTTTAACCACAGATCATAGAAACACACTGTTTTCACATGTAGACACTGGATTGTCTTTTTAACCACAGATCATAGAAACACACTTTTCACATGTAGACACTGGTTCGTCTTTTTAACCACAGATCATAGAAACACACTGTTTTCACATGTAGACACTGGATTGTCTTTTTAACCACAGATCATAGAAACACACTTTTCACATGTAGACACTGGTTTGTCTTTTTAACCACAGATCATAGAAACACACTGTTTTCACATGTAGACACTGGATTGTCTTTTTAACCACAGATCATAGAAACACACTTTTCACATGTAGACACTGGTTCGTCTTTTTAACCACAGATCATAGAAACACACTGTTTTCACATGTAGACACTGGTTTGTCTTTTTAACCACAGATCGTAGAAACACACTGTTTCCAGACTGGTTTGGAGATCATTAATATGAGGTAGGCAGAATTACTATTTAAGCTCCCTTTTTATTTAAACTACTGATTGTGAATCCCAAGTGTGTTCTAAGACTATAACAAACACAGTGGAACATGTTCTTGAATCAAAGGTTACCCCTGTGGGGAAATATTGATTGCATAAGTTATTACATCCTTGGTAAATTCCAGAACAGCAACCTTGCTCCTTCAATTTAAGGGTATTATTTTTTAGTATTCAGCTCAAATTGACTGTGTGCTTATTTCCGGTGTCAGCGGAGCAAAACCCAGACTTAAAGGCATCATTTAGCTAACTCCACTCCTTATTTAGAATGGATGGATGCAGTTAGGGGTCAGGGGTCAAGTACAGCGGCATAGAATGGGGACTTGTCTGTAGGATTAGTATTCCAAATGGCCCACCATCATCAGACAGCCTCTCGGCTCAGCCCAAAAGTCTCCCCCCCCCCCACTTCCTCCTCCCCAGGTTACCATGGAAACTATCTCCCCTCACGGTGAGATGGGAGCAGGTGATTTAAGGTGGTGCTGGAGACGGAGACATTAGCTATGATTCCATTATCTGGTCCAGTCATTTCTTGTCGCCATGTGGATAGTTTGCATAGAAAATAGATGTGACATTTGACCTCTGCGGTGCGTTTCCATTTCTTTTGTCGATAAAAACAGCTTGACCTAATGACGTCATAAAGGAAGTAGTTAAAGTGTTTCCATTACCCATTTATGCAAATTGTGCATGAATAAACTGGCAACAGTCTGTATGCTTTCCCACCTATCAGTGTCATGTCTCAGGTAGCCCTCGAAAGTCAACATGGATAGAATGCAAGAATGTACTAATATTTGCCATGTTTGTGCCACGGTCCGTGCCAAGGTTAAATTTGCACTCCTGTAGATCTGAAATCATTGGACGGTGAAACTTGCATCCAGCCAACCAGAAAAGCAAGGCGAAGCAATTCAGGCTTTCTTAAAAGCTGTGGCAATCCTTGTCCTGCAAAGAAACATTATTTTATATTTATATTTTATATTATATTTGAAACAATAGAAATACAATGTATTTATGCATATTAATGAGCCATTGTCAACTTCACTTCTGGTTATTTTGCTCACAGCTCACTGTCACACTGTTTACACATTACGCCATCTTATGTGTTTACAAATGCTGGGGCCATGACATCACGCGTCCCGCATACCTTAAAAAGGATTCCGCTATCCATTTATTGAAAATTTATTGAAAAACACAGTTTATTTGAAAAACACAGTTTCCATCATCATTTGTTGCAATAAGGAAAGTTAGACAAAATAAAAATCCACCCGTCGAACGGAAACAAATGTTGTCAATCTTTAGAAAATGTCCTGTATCTGCCGTTTCCATTACACATGTCACAATTTATTATTTTTAAACCTGGGTCAATGGAATCCTGCTTAGTGTAAGGAGAAGGTTAACGTGAGGTCCTTAAATGTCTTGTTTCTTAAGACTTTCGGTTTATGACTCTGTTTAGCTCGGATACTGCTTTGTGCTGTTGTGACTCAGCTGGACTGGAGCTGAGTCACAACACAATGTAACTCCAAGTCAATCACACTTCTGTGAAATCAAACTGTCCACTTAGGAAGCAACACTGATTGACATTACATTTCACATGCTGTTGTGCAAATGGAATAGACAACAGGTGGAAATTATAGGAAATTAGCAAGACACCCCCAATAAAGGAGTGGTTCTGCAGGTGGTGACCACAGACCACTTCTCAGTTCCTATGCTTCCTGGCTGATGTTTTGGTCACTTTTGAATGCTGGCGGTGCTTTCACTCTAGTGGTAGCATGAGACGGAGTCTACAACCCACACAAGTGGCTCAGGTAGTGCAGCTCATCCAGGATGGCACATCAATGCGAGCTGTGGCAAGAAGGTTTGCTGTGTCTGTCAGCGTAGTGTCCAGAGCATGGAGGCGCTACCAGGAGACAGGCCAGTACATCAGGAGACGTGGAGGAGGCCGTAGGAAGGCAACAACCCAGCAGCAGGACCGCTACCTCCGCCTTTGTGCAAGGAGGAGCAGGAGGAGCACTGCCAGAGCCCTGCAAAATGACCTCCAGCAGGCCACAAATGTGCATGTGACTGCTCAAACGGTCAGAAACAGACTCCATGAGAGTGGTATGAGGGCCCGGCGTCCACAGGTGGGGGTTGTGCTTACAGCCCAACACCGTGCAGGACGTTTGGCATTTGCCAGAGAACACCAAGATTGGCAAATTCGCCACTGGCGCCCTGTGCTCTTCACAGATGAAAGCAGGTTCACACTGAGCACATGTGACAGACGTGACAGTCTGGAGACGCCGTGGAGAACGTTCTGCTGCCTGCAACATCCTCCAGCATGACCGGTTTGGCAGTGGGTCAATCAGGGTGTGGGGTGGCATTTCTTTGGGGGGCCGCACAGCCCTCCATGTGCTCGCCAGAGGTAGCCTGACTGCCATTAGGTACCGAGATGAGATCCTCAGACCCGGTTGGCCCTGGGTTCCTCCTAATGCAAGACAATGCTAGACCTCATGTGGCTGGAGTGTGTCAGCAGTTCAAATTGAGCACATCTGGGACATCATGTCTCGCTCCATCCACCAACGCCACGTTGCACCACAGACTGTCCAGGAGTTGGCGGATGCTTTAGTCCAGGTCTGGGAGGAGATCCCTCAGGAGACCATCCGCCACCTCATCAGGAGCATGCCCAGGCGTTGTAAGGAGGTCATACAGGCACGTGGAGGCCACACACACTACTGAGCCTCATTTTGACTTGTTTTAAGGACACTACATCAAAGTTGGATCAGCCTGTAGTGTGGTTTTCCACTTTAATTTTGAGTGTGACTCCAAATCCAGACCTCCATGGGTTGATAAATTTGATTTCCATTGATAATTTTTGTGTGGTTTTGTTGTCAGCACATTCAACTATGTAAAGAAAAAAGTATTTAATAAGATTATTTCATTCATTCAGGATGTGTTATTTTAGTGTTCCCTTTATTTTTTTGAGCAGTGTATATAGCTCACTGTGTCATGCAGGGGCTATATACAGTGGGGAGAACAAGTATTTGATACACTGCCGATTTTGCAGGTTTTCCCACTTACAAAGCATGTAGAAGTCTGTAATTTTTATCATAGGTACTCTTCAACTGTGAGTGACGGAATCTAAAACAAAAATCCAGAAAATCCCATTGTATGATTTTTAAGTAATTAATTTGCATGACATAAGTATTTGATACATCAGAAAAGCAGAACTTAATATTTGGTACAGAAACCTTTGTTTGCAATTACAGAGATCATACGTTTCCTGTAGTTCTTGACCAGGTTTGCACACACTGCAGCAGGGATTTTGGCCCACTCAGGTCTGGAGACTGGCTAGGCCACTCCAGGACCTTGAGATGCTTCTTACGGAGCCACTCCTTAGTTGCCCTGGCTGTATGTTTCGGGTCGTTGTCATGCTGGAAGACCCAGCCACGACCCATCTTCAATGCTCTTACTGAGGGAAGGAGGTTGTTGGCCAAGATCTCGCGATACATGGCCCCATCCATCCTCCCCTCAATACGGTGCAGTCGTCCTGTCCCCTTTGCAGAAAAGCATCCCAAAAGAATGATGCTTCCACCTCCATGCTTCACGGTTGGGATGGTGTTCTTGGGGTTGTACTCATCCTTCTTCTTCCTCCAAACACGGCGAGTGGAGTTTAGACCAAAAAGCTCTATTTTTGTCTCATCAGACCACATGACCTTCTCCCATTCCTCCTCTGGATCATCCAGATGGTCATTGGCAAACTTCAGACGGGCCTGGACATGCGCTGGCTTGAGCAGGGGGACCTTGCGTGCGCTGCAGGATTTTAATCCATGACGGCGTAGTGTGTTACTAATGGTTTTCTTTGAGACTGTGGTCCCAGCTCTCTTCAGGTCATTGACCAGGTCCTGCCGTGTAGTTCTGGGCTGATCCCTCACCTTCCTCATGATCATTGATGCCCCACGAGGTGAGATCTTGGATGATGCCCCAGACCGAGGGAGATTGACCGTCATCTTGAACTTCTTCCATTTTCTAATAATTGCGCCAACAGTTGTTGCCTTCTC
The DNA here is from genome assembly GCA_023634145.1 of Thymallus thymallus. Taxonomy (NCBI): domain Eukaryota; kingdom Metazoa; phylum Chordata; class Actinopteri; order Salmoniformes; family Salmonidae; genus Thymallus; species Thymallus thymallus. The sequence continues at coordinate 19,928,572 of CM042421.1, read as the reverse complement.
ACCAAGCTGCTTGCCTATTGTCCTGTAGCCCATCCCAGCCTTGTGCAGGTCTACAATTTTATCCCTGATGTCCTTACTTAGCTCTCTGGCATTGGCCATTGTGGAGAGGTTGGAGTCTGTTTGATTGAGTGTGTGGAAAGGTGTCTTTTATACAGGTAACGAGTTCAAACAGGTGAAGTTAATACAGGTAATGAGTGGAGAACAGGAGGGCTTCTTAAAGAAAAACTAACATGTCTGTGAGAGCCGGAATTCTTACTGGTTGGTAGGTGATCAAATACTTATGTCATGCAATAAAATGCAAATTAATTATTTAAAAATCATACAATGTGATTTTCTGGATTTTTGTTTTAGATTCCGTCTCTCACAGTTACATTCTTTGTAAGTAGGAAAACCTGCAAAATCGGCAGTGTATCAAATACTTGTTCTCCCCACTGTATATTTCCTCTCTTCCATCTGGCAACCAGCTTATCAAGGAAAGAGAATAAACCCAGCAAACATCATACTTCCTCCTCCTCTTACACATTCTCTGCACCAGTCTAACTGATATACTCTCTGTCACAGCGTGGTGGTGCTATCACTGTGACAACAACACAAGCTAGTTCAATTTCCATGTTCCTTTTTCCATCAGTGGCTCCCGTCTCAGTTGCTCTCTCCGTAGTCCGTTCCAAAACACTGATGGCTGTTTGGAGAGTGACTCAAGTGAAGTGGAGATTATAGAGAATTGTGGGGGATCAGACCTGGCGAGACTACTCTAGAAAACACTTCAAATGAGGGCTTCAAAACAGAGGCCCAAGGGCATAACTTTGCTAACTCCAACCCATATTTTGAGTACTGGAATAAGGCCCTTGGCATGTTGACACACCTGACTCTCAATGAGAATACCCCTGGAGAGATACTCAGCGAGTGGAGAAGCGGCTGAAGGAGAAAGTTGATATGTCTAAGCAGGCACCAATGGGGAGTGTGACATCAGAGACGACACAGCCCCATGTGCTGCAGGTGACCTGAATTCAATTCAGCCAGCTCCTCCCCTGAAGAAAAGAAAAGGGAACATGGGGAACATGGACTGTTCCTCTCCTCAGAGGGAATTAGAAAGGGAACATGGGCTGTTCCTCTCCACGGAGGGAATTAGAAAGGGAACATGGGCTGTTCTTCTCCTCAGACGCAATTAGAAAGGCCGGATGAAATATGCATGAGATCATGAAACTTTACTTCAAAAAGTCCCTCTGTATGAGTGCATTTTAAAGTGTTTCACTTTAGAGCTCTTAAAACAGGAAGAGAGGAGAGGAGAGGAGAGGAGAGGAGAGGGGAGGGGAGGGGAGGGGAGGGGAGGGGAGGGGAGAGGAGAGGAGAGGAGAGGAGAGGAGAGGAGAGGAGAGGAGAGGAGAGGAGAGGAGAGGAGAGGAGAGGAGAGGAGAGGGGAGGGGAGGGGAGGGGAGAGGAGGGGAGGGGAGGGGAGGGGAGGGGAGGGGAGGGGATGGCCATTTGGGGAATGAAAAGGAGGACTGGGAGAGCTTTGAGAACCCCCACCCTGCTGAAAGTGGAAGGAGGACTGGGAGAGCTTTGAGAACCCCCACCCTGCTGAAAGTGGAAGGAGGACTGGGAGAGCTTTGAGAACCCCCCACCCTGCTGAAAGTGGAAGGAGGACTGGGAGAGCTTGGAGAACCCCCCTGCTGAAAGCAAAATGGACAAACCAAAGGAACGTTTACTGTGGCTTAGCCTACTGATGTCAACATTTCTCAGATTGCATGGAAAACCCTGTGGGAAAACCCATTGTTTTATTTCAACAGTCAGTAGTGCCTGTTTCTTTGCTCTATACAATTATAATTGTGACTAACGTAAGGGGAATCAACATGGGACAAGGGATGTATTCTTAACTTAACTATACCACATTTAACACTGGCACTCCTTCAGAAGTATCATTCCTTAGGCTTCCTGGGAGTTGACAGCTCCTTCACAGTAGTGTTTAGACTGAGTGTTGGCCTCCACAAATTGTTACAGTGGCAAAGTGGCCCTTCTCTTCAGCGCTGCAGGCTAATGGACAGCACAACTCTCTCTCTCTCTCTCTCTCTCTCATGGAATCATTCCTCCCACGCTACTAACTGACAGGGGCTGTGACTGTGCTTAGTAGAAAGAGAGAGTCTTCTGGAGTTTAGCATTTAAAACACACTTGCTACACACACACACACTGCTGTGTGGTGTGTGTGTTGTATGCATGTGCTCTACACAAGACCTTTTATGCCAAAAACAGTGACATTGAAACCAACAGTAGGAAGCTAGAGAATCGGGTGTGATGCTGTGTGTATCTCTGAAGCTCTGCTGAAAGCACAGACAGCCGGAGTGGCTGCCTAGCTCTGAAGCTCAGGTGGAAGTTTTAATAGAAGGGTGTTTCATTAGACAGAGTAGTGCGCTGCAGAAATACATGGCAGCACTTTGATCTGTGTGGTGTTTTTCTGTGTGTGGAGCTCAGCGTAGGTGAGAACATGAAACAGCCTCTTTCATATTTTAGTTAAAGTCGGAGGTTTACACACACCTTAGCCAAATACATTTAATCTCAGTTTTTCACAATTCCTGACATTTAATCCTAGTAAAAATTCCCTGTCTTAGGTCAGTTAGGATCACCACTTTATTTTAAGAATGTGAAATGTCAGAATAATAGAGATTTATTTCTGATTTATTTCAGCTTTTATTTCTTTCATCACATTCCCAGTGGGTCAGAAGTTTACATGCACTCAATTAGTATTTGGTAGCATTGCCTTTGAATTGTTTAACTTGAGTCAAACGTTTCAGGTAGCCTTCCACAAGCTTCCCACAATAACTTGGGTGAATTTTGGCCCATTCCTCCTGACAGAACTGGTGTAACTGAGTCAGGTTTGTAGGCCTCCTTGCTCGTATGCTTGGGGTCATTGTCCATTTGGAAGACAGATTTGCGACCAAGCTTTAACTTCCTGACTGATGTCTTGAGATGTTGCTTCAATATATCACATTTTCCTTCCTCATGATGCCATCTATTTTGTGAAGTCCTGCAGCAAAGCACCCCCACAACATGATGCTGCCACCCCTGTGATTCACTGTTGGGATGGTGTTCTTCGGCTTGCAAGCCTTCCCCTTTTTCCTCCAAACATAACGATGGTCATTATGACCAAATAGTTCTATATTTGTTTCATCAGTCCAGAGGACATTTCTCCAAAAAGAAAAAGATCTTTGTCCCCATGTGCAGTTGCAAACCGTAGTCTGGATTTTGTATGGCGGTTTTGGAGCAGTGGCTTCTTCCTTGCTGAGCGGCCTTTCAGGTTATGTCGATATAGGACTCGTTTTACTGTGGATATAGATACTTTTGTACCTGTTTCCTCCAGCATCTTCACAAGGTCATTTGCTGTTTGTTCAGGGATTGATTTGCACTTTTCACACCAAAGTACGTTCATCTCTAGGAGACAGAACGCGTCTCCTTCCTGAGCGGTATGACGGCAGTGTGGTCCCATGGTGTTTATACTTGCGTACTATTGTTTGTACAGATGAACGTGGTATCTTCAGGCATTTTGAAATTGCTCCCAAGCATGAACCAGACTTGTGGAGGTCTACACATTTTTTTCTGAGGTCTTTTGATTTTCCCATGATGTCGAGCAAAGAGGAACTGAGTTTGAAGGTAGGCCTTGAAATACATCCACAGGTACACCTCCAATTGACTCAAATGATGTCAATTAGCCTATCAGAAGCTTCTAAAGCCATGACATCATTTTCTGGAATTTTCCAAGCTGTTTAAAGGCACATTCAACTTAGTTTATGTAAACTTCTGACTCACTGGAATTGTGATATAGTGAATTATAAGTGAAATAATCAGTCTGTAAACAATTGTTGGAAGAATTACTTGTGTCATGCACAAAGTAGATGTCCTAACCGACTTGCCAAAACTATAGTGTATGTATGTGCTCCAGAGAAAAACATTTACACTATATCCTGTGGGGACATATTGACATTGTGTTGGGGTAGTCCTGTGGGGACATATTGACATTGGGTTGGGATAGTCCTGTGGGGACATATTGACATTGTGTTGGGGTAGTCCTGTGGGGACATATTGACATTGGGTTGGGATAGTCCTGTGGGGACATATTGACATTGTGTTGGGGTAGTCCTGTGGGGACATATTGACATTGTGTTGGGATAGTCCTGTGGGGACATATTGACATTGGGTTGGGATAGTCCTGTGGGGACATATTGACATTGGGTTGGGGTAGTCCTGTGGGGACATATTGACATTGGGTTGGGGTAGTCCTGTGGGAACATATTGACATTGTGTTGGGATAGTCCTGTGGGGACATATTGACATTGGGTTGGGATAGTCCTGTGGGGACATATTGACATTGGGTTGGGATAGTCCTGTGGGGACATATTGACATTGGGTTGGGGTAGTCCTGTGGGGACATATTGACATTGGGTTGGGGTAGTCCTGTGGGGACATATTGACATTGGGTTGGGGTAGTCCTGTGGGGACATATTGACATTGTGTTGGGGTAGTCCTGTTGGAACATATTGACATTGTGTTGGGGTAGTCCTGTGGGGACATATTGACATTGTGTTGGGGTAGTCCTGTGGGGACATACTGACATTGGGTTGTGGTCTTTTCTCGTAAGTTTATACAAATGTTTTGACAGCGTACACAGTATTCACTAACTACCACAGAGCCTGAGAAAACCTTTTCAGATTTACCATAGTCAATTAAGACTTTATAATGAACCTCATATCCTCTGTAATAAATGACAATACAAAAATGTTGTGATCAAGATTGTCTGATGGATGCGTTGTTCTGTGAATCGATACGCTGTCCCCCGGCCAGTGACTGAGTCCGTTGTTGTGCTTGTCTCTTCCACAGAGCTGCCGTACGGCTGGGAGAAGATCGATGATCCTATTTACGGCAGCTACTATGTGGAGTAAGTCTGCTTTAATATTTAATGACTGTTATGATTCCACTACCCTGTGTTAGTCAGAGTCATTAACGCTGCACAGGGCTCTGGCCAGGAGATTTTATGCTACTCATTTAGACCTCTGTGTCTCTGTCTGTCCGTCCGTGTGGATGCTTGTTTGTTAGTGTGTGTGTGTGTTTATGTTTGTGTGTTTCTGTCTCTCTGTGTGAGTGTGTACCTGTGTACCTGTTTACATGTGAAGGTTTATGTGCGTGCTCCTGTGTGTGTGTGTGTGTGTGTGTGTGTGTGTGTGTTTGTGTGTGTGTGTGTGTGCCATCTTTGTGCGATGTGGTGCAATGGTGAGGTGTCTCTTTCTTCTCTATTGAATCAAATGTACCCTTCCTATTCTGGAGCTGTCATTCCCCCTAGTCCAGGGAGAGGAGGGAGGTCTATTTATAGCCTGGCTGGAGAGGGAGTTTGGCTGGCCGGCCGTGTTCTGTGCTCCATCCACAAGAAAGACCAGAACACTGTGCCTGCCTTGCCTACACTCCCTCTCTCTCCCTCTGCCGTGTAGAAATCCCATATCCCCAGGCAGCCGCCATCGCATACACACACACACACACACACACACACACACACACACACTAGCTTCATACCTGACCCAGCCAAGCCCAACAATTATGTCCCACTGCCTGGCTGTACCTAATATCTCATGAAGAAGCAGAGGGTGTGTAGGCTGGGCAGACGATGTGCGTACCTACAGAAGCATTATTCCTACAGTCTCTCACCGACCGGGAGGGCACATCTAAATTATGACTAATTACTTCACACTTTCAAAATTACAGTATATATAATTATCTACTATAGTTATCGACTCGCTCCCGAAGACAAATCAAATTAGCACTGACAGAATGTTTTAAGAAAATACACTTAAGGAGCCATCTTTTTTCCAGAACCCATTCCAGAAAGCACACACTAAATGATTCCTAATGTTGATTACAGGAAACTGTGGATTTCAGTAGAATGAGACCTAATTGGGCGTTTGTTCATTTTTACTTAGCAAAGACATTCTGCAGCTCCATTACATAATACTAGGGACACTAAGGCTATTGAATGAATCATCATAGCACAGCACTGTGCATCCAGCTCTGCAGAGGGAGAGAGGAAGAGGAGCCCAGTGAAATGTCATACCTTTACCCTTCTCTGTAGCCACATAAACAGAAGGACCCAGTTTGAGAACCCAGTCCTGGAAGCCAAGAGGAGAGTCCAGCAACACCAGCAAATGCAAGAGCAGGGTCTGTCCTCGCTGCCCCTACCTACTATCTACAGAGGTAACCAGCCTGTACCTCTACCTCGAACCAGCGTGTTAGAGTTTGTGTATGATTCTTGTGTGTAGATGTTTTGAGCTCTAGGGAGATGTCTGTCATCTTCGTCTTCGTGTTTGTGTATCACTGTCATTCTTCACAGCTCCCTTTTTCTTTGCTAACACTTTGCTAACACCAGCTTCTCTGTTCACCACACGTTTACCACCCCACTGAGTTCACCGAGGCTGTCTGAGGTAAAACATGCTGTATAGGTTGAGGGTTGAGAGGGTTTGTCTCCGTAGTAAATTGGCCTCTGTGAGGGAAGGGGTTTGTCTCCATGGTTACCCTTCCTGTACGCTGCAAAGTGAAGTCTCTCTGACAGCAGAGAGGGGTAAAAAAAATAATATTTCCTCACAGATAAACAAGTAGATAAAAAGGGAGGCTGGTTTACTTGTGGAGCATCAGACAGTGAGTGGACTACTTTATCTCTGTCACAGTGGTAGAGGAGGTCCCACTCTCCGCCACGTTACCCAGAGCCACCCTGGCCCACATCGGCCCCGCCCCGGAGCGCTGCCAGAGCCTCAGCAACCTCTCCCAGTCCCTCCCCCCGGGCCACCGGGTGTCGCTGTTGGGCCTGCACACCCACACGCCCCCTGCCTCCGCCACCAACTCCCCACTGCGGCGCCCCCACCGGGCGCGGAGGGGTACGTCGTGCTGCCCACATCAGCACCTCCACCAGTCAATTCACGCCTTTGTGGTAGAGCCGGCTGCTGTGGGTTGTAGCCCATTCCCCTTGTGGTGCTCTCTCAGTAAGTAGGGCAGTGAGTAGTGATACAGGCTTGTTCTTCTTCGCTCTCTTCTCAAAGCATGCCTGCTCCCCCGGCAGACGCACTCTGGATCCCTCCTCGTCTCAGGCGCTCGGCTCGCTGCTTGACATGTTTGATGGCGCTACACTACGGTGTGTATTCCCCTCCTCGCGTCCGGCGGCAGAAACACTGCTCTCTGTTTGAACGCCTGACAACAAACGTTGGCTTTAAGAAAACAGAGAGAGATTGGTGTGTGTCCCCTACTTGCCTTCCAAGGTGAATGGAGGGGAGATTGAGTTGAGTGTGGCAAACACTTGTTGGCTGAGTTTTCCCCTTTGCCGTGCCAGAGACTATTTCCTGAATCCTGGCCTTCCCCTTTTTTGGGTCCCTGAGCATTATTTTCTTTGGGGGGGGTGTAGTTATCTCATGATTCTTCAGCGTTCCAACTCCCAACAGCATGTTGTTCCAGAATGTTAAGATCTCTCACCTGCTTCCCTCACCCCTCTGAGAAGGGAAATATATCTAGCTTCTCAGATGGATGCTGATAACACCTTGATTTTCTGCACTGTGTTTTTGCTCCAAGTCTGAGTGTGTATTCAGATACCAAAACCCCTGGCGTAGGAGTGGAAGTGATATTATTTTGAATGGCTGTAGACTGGAAGTTTTTGGCAGTGACAGCTTGGAGCTGGAGCAAACACCCTCCCACCTGCATCTGTCTGCACCCACCCCTCACTGTCCTAACGCTGCCTACCGCTCCACCAACCCAGAGAGCATCCCTGTGTTCATGCGGCCCTTCCACTAAGCAAGCCTTACCTCTACCGTCCTATTGAATAATAAAATTAACTTGTATCAGCATTTGGAGTGCACCATACTGTCTTTGTAACGGTCTAAGTAGGATGTATGTGTGTATATTGTTTATTGATTTTGTGTGTGTGTGTATGTATGTGTATGTACGTGTGTGTGTGTGTGTGTGTGTGTGTGTATGTGTATTCTACCTTATAGAGAAGCCCCTGTTCACACGGGACGCCACCCAGCTGAAGGGCAGCTTCCTGTCCACGGCCCTGCAGAAGAGCAACATGGGCTTTGGCTTCACCATCATCGGAGGGGACGAGCCAGATGAGTTCCTGCAGGTCAAGAGTGTCATACCTGACGGCCCCGCTGCACAGGACAGAAAGATGGAGACAGGTAAAACTGAGCTAGTCTGAAAGATGGACACAGGTCAAACTGAGCTAGTCTACTCACATTGAACCAGACACATTCATAACACAAACTTCTAACACTCAGCCACACACACACAATGTTTACACACATGCATTAAGAAATTCCCCCCCCCGGGGGATCAATAAAGTACCTATCTATCTATCTATCTATCTATCTATCTATCTATCTATCTATCTATCTATCTATCTATCTATCTATCTATCTATCTATCTATCTATCTATCTATCTATTATATACATACTGACAAACAGGTCAATGTGCACGTTACATGTACACACTTACTTAAACAATACACGTACATGCAATGGACACATACAGATAGCAAGGGAGTGTCTGTACTGGAAATGGCCTCTCCTTGAGTGTCACAATGGGACAGTCTCTGAAACAATGGGAGCTATGGGCTAGTCTCTCTCTCTATAGTGGAGACCCAGCAGGAGAGTTCGTCTGTCTGTCTGTCTGTCTGTCTGTCTGTCTGTCTGTCTGTCTTGCGCTCTCTCTCTCTCTCTCTCTCTCTCTCTCTCTCTCTCTCTCTCTCTTTCAATGTAAGGGGCATGGGAAACATACACTACTGTTCAAAAGTTTGGGGTCACTTAGAAATGTCCTTGTTTTTCAAAGAAAATAAAACATTTTGTCCATTAAAATAAATTGATCAGAACTACAGTGTAGACATTGTTAATGTTGTAAATGACTATTGTAGCTGTGAACGGCAGATTTTTAATGGAATATCTACATCAGTGTACAAAGGCCCATTATCAGCAACCATCACTCCTGTGTTCCAATGGCACGTTGTGTTAGCTAATCCAAGTTTATCATTTTAAAAGGCCCTTTTTGCATTTATGTTAGCACAGCTGAAAACTGTTGTGCTGTTTAAAGAAGCAATTAAACTGGCCTTCTTTAGACTAGTTGAGTATCTGGAGCATCAGCATTTGTGGGTTCGATTACAGGCTTAAAATGGCCAGAATCAAAGAACTTTCTTCTGAAACTCATCAGTCTATTCTTGTTCTGAGAATAGAAGGCTATTCCATGCGAGAAATTGCCAAGAAACGGAAGATCTCGTACAACGCTGTGTACTACTCCCTTCACAGAACAGTGCAAACTGGCTCTAACCAGAATAGAAAGAGGAGTGGGAGGCCCTGGTGCACAACTGAACAAGAGGACAAGTACATTAGAGTGTCTAGTTTGAGAAATAGACATCTCACAAGTCTTCAACTGGCAGCTTCATTAAATAGTACCCGCAAAACACCAGTCTCTACGTCAACAGTGGAGAGGTGACTCCGAGTTGCAAAGAAAAAGCAATATCTCAGACTGGCCAATAAAAAGAAAAGATTAAGATGGGCAAAAGAACACAGACACTGGACAGAGGAAGATTGGGAAAAAAGTGTTATGGACAGACAAATCTAAGTTTGATGTTTTCGGATCACAAAGAAGAACATTCGTGAGACGCAGACCAAATGAAAAGATACTGGAGGAGTGCTTGACGCCATCTGTCAAGCATGGTGGAGGCAATGTGATGGTCTGGGGGTGCTTTGGTGGTTAAGTGGGAGATTTATACAGAGTAAAAGGGATCTTGAAGAAGGAAGGCTATCACTCCATTTTGCAACGCCATGCCATACCCTGTGGACAGCGCTTAACTGGAGCCAATTTCCTCCTACAACAGGACAATGACCCAAAGCACAGCTCCAAACTATGCAAGGACTATTTAGGGAAGAAGCAGTCAGCTGGTGTTCTGTCTATAATGGAGTGGCCAGCACAGTCACCGGATCTCAACCCTATTGAGCTGTTGTGGGAGCAGCTTGAACGTATGGTACTTAAGACGTGCCCATCAAGCCAATCCAACTTGTGGGAGGTGCTTCAGGAAGCATGGGGTGAAATCTCTTCAGATTACCTCAACAAACGTGACAACTAGAATGCCAAAGGTCTGCAAGGCTGTAATTGCTGCAAATTGAGGATTCTTTGACGAAAGCAAAGCTTGAAGGACACAATTATTATTTCAATTAAAAATCATTATTTATAACCTTGTCAACGTCTTGACTATATTTCCTATTCATTTTGCAACTCATTTCATGTATGTTTTCATGTAAAACAAGGACATTTCTAAGTGACCCCAAACGTTTGAACGGTAATGTATGTATGCCAAAGCAAGTGAAATAGATAATAAACAAAAGTGAACAATAAAAATGAACAGTAAACATTACGTTCCAAAGGAATAGAGACATTTCAAATGTCATATTATGTCTATATACAGTGTTGTAACGATGTGCAAATAGTTAAAGGACTATTTGGGAGGAAGTGTGAAGTGTGGTCATACATTTGGCAGGAAGTTAGGAAGTGTAGCTCAGTTTCCAACGTAGTGTGCACATAGCCTGCCTTCTCTTGTGGCTGCTTTGCGTGATGTATTGTCGTCTCTACCTTCTTGCCCTTTGTGCTGTTGTGCCCAATAATGTTTGTACCATGTTGTGTTGCTGCCATGTGTTCATACTAAAGCTCAATCATTCAAAAATACAATCTCTCTTTCTCTCTCTCTGCACGTGTGTGTACGGTATGTGCGTTCTCACAAAGCAGGCCTGTGTGTGTGGGGCTACCTCTAGCAAAGGTCGCAGTGTGTGTGCAAACGTGTGTGTGTGTGTGTGTGTGCGTGCAGGCATGTGTGTGTCCATTAATCACTGTAAGGATTTTCTGAACACCATAACTCCTGGCCCTCTCTGTGCTCCCCAGGCCGCACGGGAGACACACATGCACATACACACACACACACTGAGAAACTAGCCAGCTGCACTAAAAGTCAGCAGGTGAATAGGAATCTGGAAGTCCTGTCAATGCTCTCTGCATGGCCCTCTGTGTTTATAAACTACTCTGCATTACTGGACTGGACCAAGTGATTACTGGACTGGACCAAGTGATTACTGGACCAAGTACAGTATTTTCCCTGATTCATTCATCAGTGCCTTGACCTGGTTGTACTGTACTATATTGTACTGTACTAGATGGTAAATTGTACATTGTGAGATGATCATGGATGTTTTGTGTCTCACAATATATAATGTGGAAGTATTATAATGTATGGTACGCCATACTATAGCTATTACAAATATTTCCTAGTCAGACCATTTACTGCTGTTCCAGCTGGCAGGTAGGCTTTATTACTTATGTGCTGTACAGATAATTTTCGACCAATCTTTACTTGGCGACACTACCTCAATTCCCGACTTGGAAGATAGCGCATGTCTTCTAAACTTCCATGGCTAGTTGCAGGTGGTTGAATTTAGAAAATGCTTAGTTATTAAATTAAATGCATGTTTTGCTCCCATGATGTAATCCAACAATGTGTACACCGCCGTCTTGTCTATTTCAAATCTTCTCTCATTGAGACTAGAGCTACTTGGAAAACACACTGGCAGGACATGG
>CM042421.1:19746938-19911938 GCA_023634145.1 Thymallus thymallus | reverse complement strand
TTTGTGTGCAGACAGATAATTCCTGCGCAAAATATCTAGACGATGACGTGAGCAGGATATAGAGTGTAGATCTGTTCTATGTGCGTTATTTCTATACTTCCCGTTCTTAAGTTTAGTTTTTTACTTATTTTACCTTCGGTTTTGTAGACCAGCTTTAAACAACTGAAATATTTTTGTTTATGGAAAATATATTTCATAGCGGTTTATGATGATTGAAGATGATTCGCTGCTTGTTTTGTCACATAAACCAAAATTAGTCGAATTACTAGAATTTTGGTGGAGCGGTTTACACTTTTTAAGATTTTATATGGAACCCAATGTCACTGTGGTCATCTATTCAAGTCTTTCTATTCTAAGGTAGCAAACTTCTACTTTAATGTGATATCAGTATTGTTTTGTATCATTCAGGGGAGAGCGAGAGGGAGTAATCCCATCCACTTGTATCTCAAAGAGGTGAAGATGTTATTGATTGAATTTCCTGCTTGATAAAAACCCTGTCTCGTTTTCAAGGCGTCTCAGTTAGTCTATTTGTTTATATTATAAAAGTCTAGTATGTAAGACTTTTTGTGTGCAGTGAACTACAGCGTGAAATAATTAGGCGATGATGTGAGCAGGATATAGAACGTTAACAAGGCACTGCTAGTTGCACATTTGACCTATAGTGCTTTTATTTCTATCTTGTTTGTCTGAGAGAAAAGACCTGCTAACAGGCAACATGTAACAGGCTGCTAACAGGTTAGCCATCTTTATCTGAGTCATAATCTGTATTGTATAGATGATCATAGATACATAGATAGATAGATAGAGAGCGCTCATGGAGGTTAGAGATTGTGATCCCATCCACTGAAGAGGTTAATAGTAGGACATTAATAGTAGTTAAACCTACTCTGATCAGGAAGCTCACATTAATCCTCCTACCTTATTGAAGTGGGGAGTCAATGATTGCAGTAATGCCTCACAATGACTCAGCTATTACACTGGTGCTACGCAAGCATACGCACGCACGCACACACAGTCAATAATTGTTGATCAACTGGTAGAAGACTAACAGTCAGAGAGCCAGTAGGCAGGTAGCTCCATGGTGACTAACTAACAGAGAAAGGTCAATGTAATTATAGGTGTTGATTTACTGACAGTTGCACATTTCGTTCTTTATTAGACTGGCATCTGATCCAGGGCCCCACAGAGGGCATGTGATCCAGGGCCCCACAGAGTGCATGTAATCCAGGGTCCCACAGAGTGCATGTGATCCAGGGCCCCACAGAGGGCATGTGATCCAGGGCCCCACAGAGTGCATGTAATCCAGGGTCCCACAGAGTGCATGTGATCCAGGGTCCCACAGAGGGCATGTGATCCAGGGTCCCACAGAGTGCATGTGATCCAGGGTCCCACAGAGGGCATGTGATCCAGGGCCCCACAGAGTGCATGTAATCCAGGGTCCCACAGAGTGCATGTGATCCAGGGCCCCACAGAGGGCATGTGATCCAGGGCCCCACAGAGTGCATGTAATCCAGGGTCCCACAGAGTGCATGTGATCCAGGGTCCCACAGAGGGCATGTGATCCAGGGTCCCACAGAGTGCATGTGATCCAGGGTCCCACAGAGGGCATGTGATCCAGGGCCCCACAGAGTGCATGTCATCCAGGGTCCCACAGAGTGCATGTGATCCAGGGTCCCACAGAGTGCATGTGATCCAGGGTCCCACAGAGGGCATGTGATCCAGGGCCCCACAGAGTGCATGTGATCCAGGGCCCCACAGAGGGCATCTGATCCAGGGTCCCACAGAGTGCATGTAATCCAGGGCCCCTCAGAGTGCATGTGATCCAGGGTCCCACAGAGTGCATGTGATCCAGGGCCCCACAGAGGGCATGTGATCCAGGGCCCCACAGAGGGCATGTAATCCAGGGCCCCTCAGAGTGCATGTGAAACCTAGGGAGAGGGAAAGCAGCAGAATGGAGGAGAGAAGAAAGCAGAAGATGTGAGACTAGGAACTGGGGAAAAGGATTGGTGCTGGGAGGTTTAAGTCGTATTTGTCTTATGAGTGATTCCCATACACACACATTGACACACACGCTAGTCGGATCCTGGCTGTGTTTGAGCCACTTTCTCAGTCTGTGCTCTGGCGGCGGTCGAGCAGAGCTGGAGAGGTGAAAACGAGAGCGCTCTCCTAGAAACGCCGCCTGCTGGCCCATGAAGCAGCTAGCTAACTGATGTAGATTTAGTCACATTATATCAAACCCACGTAGCACCATTTAGCCCCTCCACGCCACCACCCTGAGGTAGCACGCCACGGTGGAACGTCACATCTGTTTGTCGGACATCTTGTGACAGAAAGGCGGCGAGGGTGAAAGGTCATAGTAGTCACTTGACACGATTCATTCTGTTTCAAACATGGCCGTCTCCACCCATACCATATTGGTTGGAGATACAGAGTCACAAACTAATTTTTCTTCCATTATGATTTTTTCCAGTGATTTAATTGGAATTTCAATTCACCTCATGACCTAACTTGAACTGAATTGAAATGGAAATGAACTCAACCCCTGCAGCCAATAGCACACACTCCCTCCCGGCTCCCAGATCTTAACCTCTGTTACTTCGGCTGAAAACTGAAAAAATATCTTTCCATCCCTCCAATCCAATCAGGAATGAGAGCTTCCAGCATTTAGCCAGGCCATTACGGGCCCTAATAAAACTGTCAACATTCCATTGAAATGATGTTCCAGCTCTTAATGGCCAGCAATTTTGCTAGGCTGTCAGGGAACTGGACCCGGGCCATACATTCTAATTAAAATGGCCCCTGTCTCAGTCCCTGAGGCACTGTGCCTCCACTCAACTCACTGCCCAGAGAGAGAGTAAAGGTGTCCACCAATGTCTGTCACCACATTACACACAACTAGCAAACTCATCCTCTCATTGACTCTCAAATGGCTTGTTTGTGTCATGGCACATACAAACAGACACACTCATCTATTTGGTAAACACTCTCAGAGAGAGAGAGAGAGAGAGAGAGAGAGAGAGAGAGAGAGAGATAACTTGATCACACGTTGGTGCCATCCGTTTTGCAGCAGTGTGTGCATGGTGGGTTCCAGGTGGTTGTGTGGCTAGCGCTCGAGACGTGTCTACAGTCCACCATCTCCCAGCCTTACAACACACAGAGACAGCACCATCTAGTGGCTGTGTTTAGTACTGACACCCTCCGCCACCATTTCTATTTTATTTTATTTAACCTTTATTTAAGTAGGCAAGTCAGTTAAGAACAAATTATTATTTACAATGACAGCCTACCTACAGGTTCAGCCCCTGGAGCAAATTAGGGTTAAGTGCCTTGCTCAAGGACACATCGACAGGTTTTTCACCTTGTCGGCTCGGGTATTCGAACCAGCAACCTTTCGGTTACTGGCCCAACGCTCTAAATGATCAGTGGGGCTGAGTTACCCCACAGCAGCTCTGTCTGTCAGAGGCTGGCCACAGCCCTCACTAACTGTGAGGAGGGAAAGCTCTTATCTCTGGGAGCTATTGACTATTGAGATGTACGGTTTTAGAGATGGCCCAGCACTCTGTGTGTGTGTGTGTGTGTGTGTGTGTGTGTGTGTGTGTGTGTGAGTGTGTGTGTGTGTGTGTGTGTGTGTGTGTGTGTGTGTGTGTGTGTGTGTGTGTGTGTGTGTGTGTGTGTGTGTGTGTGCGTGCGTGCGTGCGTGCGTGCGTGCGTGCGTGCGTGCGTGCGTGCGTGCGTGCGTGTGCGCGCGTGCGTGCATTTGTTTATGATGTGGCCTGGTTGCACGTTGTCATGGTCACCAGTACTCAATGGATGAGCGTTGCTATGAAAGTTGCAACCACTGTCAATGTGTGGAGTGTAAAGACTTAATTGAATGTTGTTGTTTTTTCCACCATGTCTCAACAAATTGCTGAATGGATTCTCTGGATGTAATGTCTGGGTTTATACTGTGTCTCTAGCCCATAGCTTTCATAACTACCTTAGGACAGCTAAATTGATGTTATCAGTGCAGTCACTTGAGCTTGCGATGTGAGCGTGTGCGTGTGCGTGTGCGTGTGTGTGTGTGTGTGTATATCTCCAATTGTATTGCTATAAATCCCCATAACACTCATGATCAGGAATGGAGAAGGTCCGCAGCGTTTACTCTCTCCTCCGCGGATCAGAAACGGACTCACTTATAATCCCTAACATCCAGTGAATTAGCGGGATCACTTTCAAACGCTCCTGCTCTCCTAATAAAGTTATGATTTTCAGCCTTCCCTTTCGACTTCCCGCTGACTCCTGGCCTGTTTCTGCTAATACAAATGGCCCGCCGTGGCTCTCATCAGCAGCACTAATTAGCCAATGTGCTGCAGACCCTCGTTAAGGCCTATCTACACCATTACCAAGCTGCCGTTACCACAACACTAACTGGAGCTGGAGGATTCCAGTGGCATGGCTTTCAGACTGACACGGGTCCGTTTAGTATGCGTCCACGTGGCAGGATTGTGAAGTTCACATACATTCGCCCACCCATGCTTACCCACTGGCAGAAAATACACACGTATGCGTACGCAGTACACACAGTACACACATATATGGTCAATAGCTGTTTGCTGGTCGAGTACACTCTCTCGTGGAGTTTTTCTCTTGCCGGTTGCTGGCGCTGTGTGACTCATTCAACTCTTCATCACTCACTTGGCCTGTCCTGTTCCCTCCCAAATCTCTTAAAGGCGGCTATATCGAGATGACTATCACAAGCAGATAGAGAGAAGAGTCTTTGAATCAATGAGCGCCGCCCAGCAACACAGGGATTATTCAGCACACAGCCAGACAGTGATTCATTGGCCAACAGTAAGAGAGGCTGTCTGCCAGACCAGCACAGTGCTGAAAAGCAAGAGCCATGTTCACAGCTCTGTCTCCGCTAACATGCACCATGCAGACCCAAAGCCAATCCAGAACTGTGCCGCTGCAGGAATCCGTGGCCAATCAGAATGGCCCTAGGAGAGAGGAACAGGAAGAGAGAGGGGAGGTGGGAGAGACAACGGCTTATTTGTAAGCAGCCAGGTCAGATCCCAGCGGGTCTAGAAGAGGTTAAACACATGCACTAGGGTTGAGTGGCGCTGAGATGGCTTTCATTAAGCCAGGGCATAAAGCTTCACAAAAGTATGTAGGGTGCTTAACCTGGATCGGCTCAATGGCTCCATTGACGAAACTACGCCCTTTTTTTTCGTTTGGAGTGTGTTCAAAGCGTGCGATTAAAGTGTGCTTGTATTATACGAGTAGTAGCCTTAAAGAAAAGAGAGCGTCGTCGTGGGCCGCAATGTAATGTGGATTGAAGCATGGCGTTTTCACACGGCGTATCCTTTCTGCTATTCCTCAGCTAGATGTGTTGGTGTTGAACACGCGAATGAACGTGAAACCAGCATGCAACAAAATCAATTTTCATGCGGCAGATATTATTTAAAGTAGCTAGGCATCCCTGCCGGTTTTATGTATATTCATAAGCTATGGAAGATTTACGCCCTCCGTCAAATCATAGTGTTATCCATATCTCGTTTAAATAATGACATGGCCTGCTGTAAGCCTGGCGGTGTGATATTATAGTGCTCTCCGCTGTTGTGCGTGCAGTGTATCTGTGTGTGTGCACATGAGTGTGTATCTGTCTGTGTACTCGTGCATGTGTCGTGTTGGAAGTGCCTACGTCTACATAGGGGCTCGTATGGCTCTGATTCAGTCAACTGAACGGGGACAGCACTAAGTCCCATTAGTATGTTTAGCATACAGCTCTTTCGCAGTAGACAGAAAATATGTCAGCCCTCTCGCTCTCAATGACAGTCACACTTTACACCAGGGCTATTTATCATTTTCTTCTATTCAGGAAGTGATTCAAACCTCAGCCACCAGTTGAGTGAACTCTCTAGCCAATCAATTGATCAGCTGGGCCTGCCCATGGTCCTAATGTCCCCCAAATTCAATATAATTTCCTTACATACAGTATACACTACCTGATAACCTGAGGGACATTAGGACGATGGGCAGGCCCAGCTGTTCAGTGCTCCACCGAGGGCATCGATTGGTTGCCACAGGAAACTTCAGTCGGTAAGCACGGTCTCATTGGAGCAGAAAGGCTCAGAACACTGCCCTGTCAGAACACTACCCTCAGAACACCTCCCTGTCCAACACACAGTCACAGTAGAACTGGCGGTTCAGCACTGTCCGGGTCTCTCTGGTCATTACATGGTCCTGTCCCACTGCTCTTACATGGTCCTGTCCCTCTGCTCTTACATAATCCTGTCCCACTGCTCTTACATGGTCCTGTCCCACTGCTCTTACATGGTCCTGTCCCACTGCTATTACATGGCCCTGTCCCACTGCTCTTACATGGCCCTGTCCCACTGCTCTTACATGGTCCTGTCCCACTGCTCTTACATGGTCCTGTCCCACTGCTCTTACATGGTCCTGTCCCACTGCTCTTACATGGTCCTGTCCCACTGCTCTTACATGGTCCTGTCCCACTGCTCTTACATGGTCCTGTCCCACTGCTCTTACATGGCCCTGTCCCACTGCTCTTACATGGTCCTGTCCCACTGCTCTTACATGGCACTTGTCATGGTTAACTTGCAGATGTAGTGCTAGCTCATATCTTTGCACTATCTGAACTATAACATTGGTTCTACTGTAACAGGCAAACTAAATGACGCGCCCCTCAGGTATTAGAACATGTTTGACACATACATTTGACCAATATATGCTCAGGTCTGGCCCCTGTAGTAACAGTGTGATCAGTCATATTAGTGTAACTGAGAGCTGAGTAGAGCTGATTACCACAGTGTCTGCTGGCTCGTCAGCACCATGGACAGCTCCCTCCATCCACTTAGCCTGTCCAGACCTCTCTACTCAATTCTCTGCTATGG
Source organism: Thymallus thymallus (assembly GCA_023634145.1). NCBI lineage: Eukaryota > Metazoa > Chordata > Actinopteri > Salmoniformes > Salmonidae > Thymallus > Thymallus thymallus. The sequence goes on along the minus strand of CM042421.1, from coordinate 19,905,045 downwards.
CGACTCACAGGAACAGAGGCAAGAGTCTCTCACTCAATACATCTCAGTACTGATCTACTATAGGAAAGAGCATCACTGACATCTCTGTCTAGCCAAACACGTCTTATGCCTGAGTTAACAATGAACGGATTTACCCTGTGGAGTACCCTCTGGTTGTAGCTCTGCCTTTCCCAGGGAACACAGGTTGTTCTGTCTTGAAGTAATGCCAGTTGATAGCACGTCATCCTAAGAGCACTCATATTGATTGACCAGATTTTGAGCAAGTGAAGAGAGGTGAAGAGAGTCCGTTTTCATAAAAACCAGGCTTGCCGTCTGAATGTTCTCTCATTTACCACCCAGTAAAACCAGGCCTGCCGTCTGAATGTTCTCTCATTTACCACCCAGTAAAACCAGGCTTGCCGTCTGAATGTTCTCTGAATGTTGAGATGATTCAGAGAATCATATCTATAAACATATTTATTCTAGCCGTGGATCTGTGCAAGGCAAGCTCCAGTCAGATTGATGACTCACTGAGAGAGAATGATAGTTTGCAAACATGTCTTTCCCTGCATCTCTCTCCCTTCCTCCCTCCTCTACCACCCCCTCTCTTTTGTTGATCCTTTTCCTTTGCTGCTGTGCCGCTCGTTGGTGATGGAGGGCATGTTTACGGTGGGATTGCACCCTTAAAAAGAGACTAGCGCTGGGAAAGCCTCCTGGCGTATGTTGCATGCAGTCACTCGCTAATTCGATCCTCGACGATTTGCATCCGCTCGTTTTTTTTTTCTCCTGGAGGGGGTGCAAATTGAATTTGTAAAGACAGACAGGATGTGGTTTGTTTTTTATGTCCCCCCCCCCCTGTTTCTCCGGGGGCCGATGTGGAGTGAATAGAGAGGGCCGTATATGTTATGAAGCTGTGTCTTTTGATGTGTGCCCTGCTGCCTTGCATTGCCGGAATGCCTGCGTTCTGTTCCTTTCTGTTTGTTGTGGTAATGTGTTTTAGGAGGAAGTACAATGCGGAATGTTGTCATATATGCTGAGTAAATGTTGCCTGGGCCTTTTTAGACGACAGTGGCGGTGGGTAAGGACTCGCCTTTCCCCTTCGGTGTTAGCAGATATGAAGGGTCTGTATAGGTATAAGAAGTTAAGTGGTGGAGCTTCCACCATATTACTCACAGCTTACAGATGGGTGTACGTTAGGGCTCAGGGGGGATGAGGGGACCCTGCGGACAAAATCATCCCAAAACTTTGCACATTCCCACAGCGCCTCTGGTATGCCTTCAATCAATTAACAGAAGTTCCAATCCATGTTGCTATATTAGAAGCTGATATCTTTAACTGGGATATAAATATTTACCTGAGAAATAGTTGGAGCCCTCTGGCATGTCAGTATGTGGTCAAAACACAGTAGTGTTGTGATATGTCATCATCCCACACACATGCTGTGACTGTTCCCTCAATTATTAAATCCAAGGCAGAGGTCCATGCTAGAGGACAGATATATATATATATGTTTACCTTTATTTAACTAGGCAAGTCAGTTAAGAACAAATTCTTATTTACAATGACAGCCTACCCCGGCAAAACCTGGACGACGCTGGGCCAATTATGCGCTGCCCAATGGGACTCCAAATCGCGGCCGGATGTGATACAGCCTGGATTCGAACCAGGGACTGTTGTGACTTCTCTCGCACTGAGATGCAAGTTTTGAGTAAATGTATTTATTGGTATCTTTTCGTTTTGATATGAGATGAAAATGTAACGCATTGAAGGTTATTTGTTGATGTAAAAATGTAAATTTACTGATTTTAAAGTTGGGTCATTAGATTTGGGGTGGGGTAGGGTCGCGAGAAACTCTTCAGAAAAAAAAATGACGTCCCCCCCAAACAGTTTGAATACCACGCTGTAGTGTATAAAATCTACCAGTCTAACATGGAAACATACTGTGCAGGTTATATTTATCAGTGGAAAATAGTCCCTTCTGTGTTGAATGGTGGATGATTTAGCAACACATACCGCAATGTATTATATACACTGAGTATACCAAATATTAGGACCTTCCTAATATTGAGTTGCCCTCAGAACAGCCTCAATTCGTCGGGGCATGGACTCTACAAGGTGTCGAAAGCGTTCCACAGGGATGCTGGCCCATGTTGACGCCAATGCTTCCCACAGTTGTGTCAAGTTGGCTGGATGTCATTTGGGTGATGGACCATTCTTGATACACACAAGAAACTGTAAGGTGTGAAAAACCCAGCAGCTTTGCAGCTCTTGACACAAACCGGTGTGCCTGGCACCTACTACCATACCCCGTTCAAAGGCACTTACATATTTTGTCTGGCCCATTCACCCTCTGAATGGCACCCATACACAATCCATGTCTCAGTTGTCGCAAGGCTTAAAAATCCTTCTTAAACCTGTCTCCTCCCCTTCATCTACACTGATTGTAGTGGATTTAACAAGTGAATAAGAAATCATAGCTTTCACCTGGATTCACCTGGTCAGTCTATGTCATGGAAAGAGCAGGTGTTCTTAATGTGTTGTGTACTCAGTGTATGCTGAGTACTTCCCCTTGGCTTGGAGACCAATGTTACTGTAAGATCCTCTCTGACCCACTGTCTTTCTGGTACTTCAACAATATGCTTCTCAAGGACATTGCATCATGGGATTAATTTACAGCCCTATCATTGCTTTCAGTGTAAATCTGTCATCTTTCCATTGGTTTCTTAATGTTTTATTCCATTTAAGTTTCGTTATCTTTCCTTGCCCTCAGACACAGACAGACCAGCTCAGACCTAATGTAATGGCTGCCGCTACTCTCTAGGCTAAACATTGTTGTTTTCTCACCATTGCAGGTCACTATTCACCCTGGAAGACCCCTAAACAGGTAAAATGCATTGTCTTCCGAGCCTCAGCTCTCATATTAACTCCAATTGACTCATTTAGTTAACAAAATGGCTGCACTGTGTATACGTGTTGGAGCTGCTCTGATTTGACTTTAATTTGTAACCTTAAATCTTTATCTTCTGAACTGTGGCTGCAGTCTTGCCGCTGTTTGGCTGAGAATTACTATTCGATTCTCTTCCCTTCTACTAACTGTAGTGCTGTTGTCGTGTCTCGGCTGCTGCTGTATCCTGGCCTTGATTTGGACCCTTCCTCTTGCCGTCACATGCAGAGTAAAGGGTTAAGTGGCCCACTCATAGATATAGAATTACTAGACTACTCGTCATACCGGGAGCCAGACGGGCCATGATCTGAATATATCTTGATGGTCATTCTATGTGGTCTATGTCTATGCACATGACAGTCTATGTCTATGCAAACTGCTAGACCAGATGCTTATCTAGTAATGCTATATCTATGGTGCAGACTCTGGGTTGGCATGGTCCCTTCAACATTCCATCCTTCTCTCAGCTCCTCTGTATCCCTGATAGAGAGAGTGAGAGAACCCATTCTTCCCATCATCCTTCATCGCCAGGTTGCTATTGATCTGCTACTAACTTAACTATCTTTCCTGATCATCTTTTGTCATATATATTTTCTCCAATGTCAAATATGTCAGACAAAATATCAAAACGTTGTATTTTTGGTTTGTGTCTAGACAGATCGTACTAACATGTTGAAGGCTGAAACCTTCCAGATGTCTCCACAAACGTGTCAGACAACACTCTGCTCAAACCTAGCCACCTCAGGCTGTCTGTCTGTCTGTCTGTCTGTCTGTGTGGACTCTGTCCCCAAGCACTCAACAAACACTTGTCACCCAGACAAGGAAGAGCCGCAACAATGCCTCTCTGAGTCGAGTTAGACATGGTGTATTGCAAAGAAACAAGGTGTGCATGTACGTGTGTGTGTGCGTCACATTTCATGCTACTTCATCTTAGAGAGAGAGAGAGAGAGAGAGAGAGAGAGAGAGAGAGAGAGACACAGAGAGAGAGAGAGAGAGAGAGAGAGAGAGAGAGAGATTCCATTAAATTCAAAACAACTTGATTTATCCCTCTCAGGGCCAGTTAGGAAAGATTGGCATATTTCATACTTCACTTAGTACATATAGATGAAGGGAGAGAGACGGGGGAAGAGGAGGAGGTAGGGGGAGTGACAGTGCTCTAATAATAAGACCCCCTGACTGTCACCCTGCCATTACACGGCCAGACACTCAGACATTCCGTAGATCAGTTGCAGAGATGGGTGGAACCACACTGAGTGGGAACACTTTGATATTGCCTTGGTTTGATGGAACCAGATGACTTGGCAGTGTCATCTCACAAATGCTACTATGAATACACAGACATCTTTTTATACAGCTCCTGATATCAAACTAGAGAGAACTAACATTCTCATCCTAACATATCAACATGTCATCTTTACTATCTACTCGACACCACTCCGGTTTGTATCACTTCAGATAATCAGTGTGGTACTTATTTCAAATGCGAAGACAAATCCTATTTTATACACTTAACCATTTATATGTCTGGTTTTACACTCGTATAAACTACATCTTCTCTCTCTTTCTCCTGGACGCACACTGAGTGGTTTGGAATTAAACTCTGCAGAGAGTAATTGGGACAAAACAAGCCTCTTTTGACAGTAGCACTGCTTGCTTTTCTGCACCACGGTAGTGTTTTCCACAATAGAGACACCACACATTATCCACCACATCCACATTTCATTATAGCCGCAGAACACACACACGCACACACACACACACACACACACAGAGTTTACACTCCTCCTATCACCATCCCCCTGTGGCCGTAGCCACCCTACAATGGGCCGGTACCCTCTGTGTGCCCACTTTGGCCATTTGCCGTCTTACGACGACAGTGGCTACCTGACGTGTTTAATATGCTCTCCGCCTGCCTCCCTCTTCCTCCCAGCAGTCCTGAGCTGGTGTGCCTATGTTGCTCTCTCTCTCTCTCTCTCTCTCTCTCTCTCTCTCTCTCTCTCTCTCTCTCTCTCTCTCTCTCTCTGTCTCTCTCTCTCTGTCTCTCTCTCTCTGTCTCTCTCTCTCTCTCTCTCTCTCTCTCTCTCTCTCTCTCTCTCTCTCTCTCTCTCTCTCTCTCTCTCTCTCTGTGCGTAATTAACACACTGCTTTTCCGGACCTGCTTTAATAAGCCTTGGCATCTTTTACATTTCTTCATCTCTGTTGTTGCTTTTAATTACTCTCCACCGGTTGGTGCTCATATTGCTTTGTTGCACTACTACTCCCACTGATGTTAGACTGCTGTAGTGAGTGACAGAGGTCAATGAAGTCTATGACGTCGATGACCTCATTTGGTTCGTCTAAGATGAAGTTGTTAGAATACCAGGACAGCATCCTTCTCAAGGAGCTTCAGTTAGGGTTGTCAGTGAGTAAGGACCGGGTGAGAACCAGGGTAGGGGTGGTGGAGACTGAACCAATTCCCTGATGTCTGATGTGTTTACAGGTGTTGGAGCAGTGGGATGCGGCCCAAGGCCAGGGAGGGGGTCAGGGCAGCCCCCAGACCAGTCTGTCTGCCCCTGTTGTCCCCCACAACGCCCCCTTCCTGACCCGCCACCTCCACAGGGCCTCAGTCCCAGACTCTGCCCTCCCCGAGGGCTTTGATCTGAGCAGGCCCGACCCCTATGACCTCTATGAGAAGTCCAGGGCTATCTATGAGAGTAGTAGGCGTAAGTACTGGAAACATAATACAACAACAACAGCCCCATCATATCTGTCTGGGGTTCCAGGGGTTGATTTTCTTCTAAACACACACACACACACACACACACACACCTCCTGAAAGAATCATTGTAGTCCTTGTTAACAGTAGTCAAGGCTCCATAGTGCAATATATCAATGGTCTCAGCTCCACCTGTTCTGTTCCTGTAGGGACATAGTCTGGTTTGTTCTGTTCCTGTAGGGACATAGTCTGGTTTGTTCTCTTCCTGTAGGGACATAGTCTGGTTTGTTCTGTTCCTGTAGGGACATAGTCTGGTTTGTTCTCTTCCTGTAGGGACATAGTCTGGTTTGTTCTGTTCCTGTAGGGACATAGTCTGGTTTGTTCTCTTCCTGTAGGGACATAGTCTGGTTTGTTCTCTTCCTGTAGGGACATAGTCTGGTTTGTTCTCTTCCTGTGGGGACATAGTCTGGTTTGTTCTGTTCCTGTAGGGACATAGTCTGGTTTGTTCTCTTCCTGTAGGGACATAGTCTGGTTTGTTCTGTTCCTGTGGGGACATAGTCTGGTTTGTTCTCTTCCTGTAGGGACATAGTCTGGTTTGTTCTCTTCCTGTAGGGACATAGTCTGGGTTGTTCTCTTCCTGTAGGGACATAGTCTGGTTTGTTCTCTTCCTGTAGGGACATAGTCTGGTTTGTTCTCTTCCTGTAGGGACATAGTCTGGTTTGTTCTCTTCCTGTAGGGACATAGTCTGGTTTGTTCTCTTCCTGTAGGGACATAGTCTGGGTTGTCTGGGTTCTGCAGAATGAGATATATGAACTTGTTTTGTCTGTAGATGTATTTATGTAAATATGATGGAGTATGACAACGGTTTAATAGTTTATACTTTTATCTTAGTGCTGACAGATGACTTGATGTTGATACATTTGTACTTGGCCCAGACTCCTTCATTAGGGGAATCTCTTGAGTGTCTCGCGGATCTCTGCTTCCAATTGATGTTCTGCCAGAGTGTATAAACAAATGGGCTTTTTTTTTTTCAGGAATATCTCTGCCAACAACCTGTCTTTTTGCCCCGCTGTAAACTTTAGGAGCCAACAATTATATTTTAGTCATTAGAGATCCTGTCAGAGGTACAACCATAGGGATTTCCTTTCAGTTCATTGTGTGTACGACCAAGCTTTTAACAGAGTTTTGGGGTTGCCAAGATATGCACTGTAGGAAGTTTTGTACGACAGTATACCATTGGTTTTTGATATCAGTAGTCATATCTAATATATGATTCTGAACATAAAGTGCACTCATCCTTTTGACCAGTGCTAGTGACAGTGCTAGTTTCTGTTAAGTCCTTGCAGGTTTCTGTACCATAGAGGCTTCATGATTGACATGAGGGTCTAGCCGGTCGACATGGTGATGCTCTGCTCCTCTCTATGGTTGAATCTCTGCGGTCCTGAGTCAATCGTAGGCTACTGTAGATAGACACTGAGGAGAGAGAAGAGCTGTGCACACACTTACATAACGCAACCTTTATTAAAGAGGACTGGGCTGTCGGAAGAACTCCACGTCAAAGCCTCTCTCTCTACTCTCTCTACTCTCTCTCTCTACCTCTCTCTCTCTCTCTCTCTCTAGTCTCTCTCTCTCTCTTTCCATCTCTCTCTCTCTCTCTCTCTTTCCATCTCTCTCTCTCTCTCTCTCCTTTACTTACTTGTTCTCTGGTTGAGTCCTGTGTTCAGTTTAAGTATCTGTCCTTGGCGTCTAACATGCCCCCAGAGTGCTGTCCACTGCTAGGCTACACATGCAGACTGTTTTGGGTCAGTCAGGTTAACAGGGTTGGGGCACAGGGCAACTTATAGGAACACTTTACTTGTCTCCTTCACTGGTTTGGGTGTTCTAGGTCATGCACATATTTCTCAGTGACCTTATCTAACTAGGACTTTTCCCAATATAGCTTGGAGACAAATACAGGCTCTTAGAGAAAAAAAATGTCCCTGCACCCATACCCCACAACCAAAGACAAGTCAGTGTAGATTCCACTGAATGTTAATAAGGTTTTTGTTTGCTACAGCAAGAAAATAATTATTATGTGGATTATAATTAATGGCCATTTTTTGTAGTGGTTGATAAAAAAAAGTTTATTACAGACTTTAGAAGCCTTTTTAAGCTTGAATACACCACAAGTTCCCATTTCCTGCTGTGTAGGAAAATTCTCAGCAACAAACGAGTGATCAAATTTAGATCCTACATCTGTAATTAGATGCCTTTATTCTAGTAAGGCATGTGAGAGAGCTGGACATAGATTTGTGTAAACTGCAACACACAGTCTGGAATATACCAAAAATCAACCTCTAGCCAGCAAGGTCATTCAGTCTTTATCTTCTGCCAACAACGATGAGTATTTTTTTTCCAGCAATCTTATTTAATATAAACTTAAAACACTGTATATGGGTTCTGTGGTAAGTGTCAGTCAGTCTCTTTATGTGTCATCCACCATCTTTATTTCCTACATTAACTCCTCTGGTATCCCAGAGGACACTGGTCTCAGTGATTAAACCAGCTGATATAGATAGAGCCCATTTCTCATCACAGTCTCTTCCACCCGCTCTACTTCATTTCATAGGAAAGTGTTTTCAGGGAAATGAATATCACTACGCCACAAATCATACTGCTTTCCAGTAAAGGCCTGATTGCAGATGAGTTTCTGCTCCGCTAACACGTACTGTAAATAAAAAGATGGTTGTATTTCATGCCGTAAGCACTTCCTTTTCCACAGTGTAATGGATGATGTAGGAACTCTGTGCAGACAATGTGCTGAGGCAAGTTTGCTCTAGTCAGACAGTGTTTTTAGTAGTCTGCTCTGAGTGAGACAGTTGTAAGACAGTGTGTGTGTGTATTATTGTTCATGGGTGCTCCCTCAATCTCCCTCCCCCACACAGAGCCAGGCCTGCCGCGGACCACCTTCTCTGTGGACCACTCAGGTATGTATGGTGGCCCTGGAGGAGACCCCCCCCCCCCCCCACAGGAAGGAAGGAATTGGCATTATCCTATTTTATGAAACATTTCATTGAATTTGCAATGCATTAAAGACCCAATGCAGCAGTTTTTATATCTATATCAAATCATTCCTGGGTAAAAAATGGTTACCTTAGAGTTAAATTAAAATGGGCAAAATAATTTAGCAAGGACTGTCTGGTCTGAGAGGGAAGGGGAAAACTGAAAACCAGCTGTTATTGGCAGAGAGGTTTGGAACTCTCTTCGTTATTGGTCTATTAACCAATTTACCGCATGGTGATGTCACAATGGAAAGCCAAAACTCCCGCCCATGCGAACCTGCTGATTAGAAGGTCCTGAGTAGATTACATGTTCAACAAGCAACTACCAGGAAATACCACTGATTTAAACATGTTCACACTTGACCTTGTTCACAGTGTTAGTTTCATCAGCTGTTGTATAATATTATATAAAACACAGGACAAGCAGTGCCTTTAATTGAATGTGTTAATTTCCACAATGTGTGATCCATAACCCTCTGACAGTAGACTAAGGGCAGTCCAAGGCCCACGCGTTTCACAGGTTTTGTCTGTTCCTGGACCCCAGGGGCAGAGTACCAGGAGGTGGAAGTCCACCTGAGGAGGCAGAAGTCGGGCTTCGGCTTCCGCATACTGGGGGGAGACGAGGCGGGACAGCCTGTGAGTCCGGACACCCGTGAGAAGGCTCGTATGGGATGGGCGTGGAACCCTGTCATTTTCTCCTCTATAACCCATTACACATATATCTAACCCTGAACCCTGACTGGCTGAGAGACTGGTGATGCTGCTGTGGATGGTTACTAGTTAACTGTAGAGTAACACTTAGCGCAAACATGGAGCACACTTATCCATTCATAAGCACCACTAATATAACAACCACTTATACATGTAATTTCATATACAGTTACTCACTACATGTGTAATGCCTACTTGGCCCTGGTTACATACAGTTTAAGTTGGAAAAAAAACATTTTTCAACCACTCCACAGATTTCATGTTAACAAACTATAGTTTTGGCAAGTCGGTTAGGACATCTACTTTGTGCATGACACAAGTAATTCTTCCAACAATTGTTTACAGACATTATTTCACTTATAATTCACTATATCACAATTCCAGTGGGTCAGAAGTTTACATACACTAAGTTGACTGTGCCTTTAAACAGCTTGGAAAATTCCAGAAAATGATGTCATGGCTTTAGAAGCTTCTGATAGGCTAATTGACATCATTTTAGTCAATTGGAGGTGTACTTGTGGATGTATTTCAAGGTCTACCTTCAAACTCACTGCCTCTTTGCTCGACATCATGGGAAAACCAAAAGAAATCAGCCAAGACCTCCGAAAAAAGATTGTAGACCTCCACAAGTCTGGTTCATCCTTGGGAGCTATTTCCAAATGCCTGAAGGTACCACGTTCATCTACAAACAATAGTACGCAAGTATAAACACCATGGGACCCCGCAGCCGTCATACCGCTCAGGAAGGAGACGTGTTCTGTCTCCTAGAGATGAATGTACTTTGGTGCGAAAAGTGCAAATCAATCCCAGAACAACAGCAAATGACCTTGTGAAGATGCTGGAGGAAACAGGTACAAAGGTATCTATATCCACAGTAAAATGAGTCCTATATCTACATAACCTGAAAAGCTGCTCAGCAAGAAGCCACTGCTCCAAAACCGCCATAAAAAAGCCAGACTACGGTTTGCAACTGCACATGGGGACAAAGATCTTACTTTTTGGAGAAAGTCCTCTGGTCTGATGAAACAAAAATAGAACTGTTTGGCCATAATGACCATCGTTATGTTTGGAGGAAAAAGGGGGAGGCTTGCAAGCTGAAGAACACCATTCCAACCGTGAAGCACGGGGATGGCAGCATCATGTTGTGGGGGTGCTTTGCTGCAGGAGGGACTGGTGCACTTCACAAAACAGATGGCATCATGAGGAAGGAAAATGATGTGGAGGAAGGAAAATGGGTCTTCCAAATGGACAATGACCCCAAGCATACTTCCAAAGTTGTGGCAAAATAGCTTAAGGACAACAAAGTCAACGTATTGGAGTGGCCATCACAAAGCCTTGACCTCAATCCTATAGAAAAATTTGTGGGCAAAACTGAAAAAGTGTGTGCGAGCAAGGAGGCCTACAAACCTGACTCAGTTACACGAGTTCTGTCAGGAGGAATGGGCCAAAATTCACCCAACTTATTGTGGGAAGCTTATGGAAGGCTACCTGAAACGTTTGACCCAAGTTAAACAATTTAAAGGCAATGCTACCAAATACTAATTGAGTGTATGTAAACTTCTGACCCACTGGGAATGTGATGAAAGAAATCAAATCTGAAATAAATCTGAAATAAATCACTATTATTCTGACATTTCACATTCTTAAAATAAAGTGGTAATGCTAACTGACCTAAGACAGGGAATATTTACTAGGATTAAATGTCAGGAATTGTGAAAAACTGAGTTTAAATGTATTTGGCTAAGGTGTATGTAAACTTCCGACTTCAACTGTATCACTTCAATGTAGTCCTTCTCTGAATGCAGTTCTTTGATTGGTCAACCCACTCTTTAACCTCTGACCCCTAGCCCTCCATGCGTTTTGATTTGTCTGGTTCCCATTAACAGATCCTGATTGGGGCCATCATAGATAAGAGCCCGGCTGACAGAGATGGGCGCTTGCGGCCTGGCGATGAGCTCATCTTTGTGGACGGGATCCCGGTAGCGGGGAAGCCCCACCGCTACGTCATCGACCTGATGCACGGCGCCGCCCGCAACGGACAGGTCAACCTCACCATCAGGAGGAGGCTACAGGGCCCAGGTGAGAGGATGGGAGGGGACAGATCTAGGATCAGTATACTGAAAACTCCTAATCTTAATCATAAATATGATCTTAGATTATCCTCTAGGGTCAACTTCATCCTTTTCCAAGGAGGCCTGATAGTCTTCCTTCATCTGCCCTTCTGTGGACTCCAGCTGTTGTGTTGAATTGTAGAGCTGTAAGAACATGCTGTGTAATGAGTGTAGCAGCCCCCTACAGACAGACAGACAGACAGACAGGCAGGCAGGCAGGCAGGCAGGCAGGCAGGCAGACAGACAGACACACACCTTCCTCCCTCAGCTCTCCCCATTCCCTTGTGTCAGCTTATGCTCCGACTGCCTGTGGTGCCTGTGGAGGAGAGCACAGCTACCCTGGTGAGATCCCGTCTCCTCCCTCCCGTCTCCCCTCCTCTGTCTCCTCTCCCCCTTCTGTCTCCAGTCATGAAAGGCTGTCTGACTCATCCCTGTCGTCCGCAGTCTTACCTATCATCCCTCGACGTTTGTAACACAAAGTAACACCTTTGGAGGTGTCAAGACTCTGTCTCTCCCAGAGGTCTGAGCTCCTTCTCTCTCCCTGTTCTGACTATCTTCAGTTCAACCTTGATCACTGAAGGAGATGTAATGAGCTCTAACACGACATCTTGTTTTTGAGAGAATCTCAGTTCTTAGTGATTGTATCTACAGATATCTTCAATGTAGGTTTTCTTTTGAATTAGAAATATCTTTGGATGCAACAATACAGCCGATAAGGTGTGAGAGAAACCATGACCTTTCTCTGATCTGATAGTGATTAACTAATTAGCTGAAATCCCTTTCTGTGAGGGGCCTTAGTGACCTCATAGCCAGTCCAGACAGTGCCAGTCTTTGTCCATTGATGAGTGCTGTGCTGGGCTTCAGCGGGGAGTGAGAGTAGAGCAGGTTAACTCAGTACTCTGTTACCCCCCACAGGAGAGCCCTGTCCAGAGAACGGCCGCAGCCCCGGCTCCGTGTCCACCCAGCACAGCTCCCCACGCAGCGACTTCACCAAAGTCACGTATCCTGGCAACAACGCAGCCCCACCCACTGCCGCCATGGGTACAGGTAGCACCACAGACGGGGAGCCGACCTCCAGCGTGCAGCAGCCACCTAGTGATGTCATTATCCACCGCAAGGAGAGTGAAGGGTTTGGATTCGTCATCATCAGCTCGCTTAACCGGCCCGAGACCACCGCCATCAGTGAGTGCTGCTCTGCGTGTGTGAGTGCGTGCGCGTGCGCGCGTGTGTGTGTGTGTGAGTGTGTGTGTCCGTCCATCCGTCCACAGGTTGTTTACATTACAATGTACTTCCTCATTGCAATTTCACCTTATATGGGCAGGCATAGCATATTATCATCCTCTTGAGTTTTGATGCATTTTAGCCCAGCGGACACGGTCATTCCAAGCAGAGATAACCAAATCCATTTTGACAAAAATTGCTGAGAGGAAGAGGTCACAACTATATATAAAAAATGTAACACCTCTATTTGTCAACTGTCTAAGCCATCTGAATTATACATGGCTTCCTGACTGTATCAGTCCTTCAGATCGGAGCTAGCTAGGCTACCGTGCACCGCGTCGCTTTTAGTGTCCTGCCCACACTCGCTGTGCATAAAGCCAGCTGTCTTACGTAAGCCGAGAGGGGGCGAGAGAAATGTGAAAAGAGCGAGCAACATAGATCGAAAGAAGAGAGGGAGAGATGGAAAGAAAGCAGCCAACCAGTAAGATTAGCCTGAACTCAGACCTATCTTCCACTAACCATATCTGTGTGTCTCTCACTCTGTATGTACTGTCCTCCTCCTCTCCTCTGGTCCCGTCCCAGGCGTGCCTCATAAGATTGGGCGAATCATCGACGGCAGTCCAGCGGACCGCTGTGGCAAACTGAAGGTGGGTGACCGCATCCTGGCCGTGAACAGCCAGTCCATCATCAACATGCCTCACGCCGACATCGTCAAGCTCATCAAGGACGCCGGCCTCAGCGTCACCCTCCGGATCATACCACAGGAAGGTGAGCCAAACGGGGTACAAGGGTCACTAGACTGGAGATAACGGGTGGGACTTTCAGGGACTGCTGTTAAAACTGTTTGTCATCTTAAATGCATGTTGTCTTACTGTACAGACAGTTGTTCTCATTTTTTAAAGTGACGAGTTGTTCTATCTCTGGCTAAGGGATAATCTGGAACAGCGAGTGATATGTCTGTCTGGGAGAAGTGTCTAGTGAGTCTGTTTCTGTCACCATCTTCCTAATGCTTCATGGGTGATTGTGGTTATGTCGAGCATCTACTGTATCATACACACAACACAGAGCATTGTACTGACAGTTCGTTGAAGTAGAAGCCCCACGTATTATGCTAACGTGGTTCTGTCTAGCATAGCTGCGGTGTGTCTGACACTTCTGTCTGTCTGTGTTTCAGAGCTGAGCCCATCAGCCTCTAGCTCAGAGAAGCAGAGCCCGGCGATGACCCAACAGCACAGTCCCCAGGCCCAGTCCAGTCCCACCGTGGGCCAGCCCAGCCCTGCAGTCACCCAGCCCAGCTCCCTGACCCACCAGAGCCCCATCACACAGACCCCAGAACCCCCACCCCAGATCTACACCCACGACAGCAGGTAAGGCAAACGGATGATCACACACACACACACACACAGGCACACAGTGCTTAAAAACACACACCAATTCATAGCACACAGCCCGGTTCTAAATATTGTTCTGTCAGGATATGGCCATAATTTACTCAGACATGCAGCATTTGAGTGTCCTGTCGTTTCTTATTTATTTAAATTGTTTAAGATGGCTGATAATGTATGTGTATGGGTTGATGTTATCTTTAGGGCTTCCTCAGTATTGTGTATTGTCTTCCAGTCCCAATGCTCTGGAAGTCCCAGATATCTTATACAGCACATTTGGAAATCTAAAAGCACTGTTACCTAAGAGAATTACAGGTGAGTGCAATGCATATTCTCCCTGTCTCCACTTTGTTGTATAACATCACTTAACTCTTAAGGACTCCTGAATTATTAACCTAAATAGCTTCTTTACAGACCTACGCTGAATATTTCATCAATCTCTACACGGGGCCCAACATGTACCCTGTCATTGTCCTTTCAAGCTCTCAGAATACTGTTATGTGGTTTGAAAAAAATATTTCACTTACCACCACCAGAGTCTTGCCTCAAAGGCAGTTTGATTGTAACAAACAAGGTATTTCTGAATAACTTTGAATTTGACATGAATTGATCCAGTCTGTCAGAGAGCATTACCTTCACAAAGCACTTAAACCAAAGGAAGTTGGAGCGTTCATATGAAATGCTTGTAGTCATAACCCGCGTGGCACACTGCATTTTTCTTTTCAACATGGGCTAATTGCGTAATATTTGGTTGAGACGTTGATCAATGAGACTACAACATGCTGTACAGTATATTCACCCACCCAAAAGTTAAGTTGAATTTCCAACGTGTTATCACTGCGCTTTCAACCATCTAAAAGCACAACCAAATTCCAATGGGAATACAATGTCCGATTTTTTTTTTGTTTAGTTGTCACCGAAATATCTGTCACTGCGCTTTAAACCATTTGAAAACACAGCAAAGTTCAAATGGAAATACAATGTCCGATATTTTGTTTATTTATACAACAGATTAATGTGTTATCACAGTGCTTCATCTAATAGCAGAACTACATTACCTGGATTGCAGTTGAGATTACATTAAAAGTACATGGTGCAGGTGATCAATGCCATTCGAGATTCTACACAGATTATTACAGCAATTGTGAAGATCTCCACAGACCTGCACACCTGTTCATGCTATCGTGAACATACATGCTTGATATGATTACATAATAAGGACTTTATAATTACTCAACCTCAAAGTGTGGCCATGGATGTGTTACTCATTTTAAAGTTGAATGTTAGTTTGTACGATAGCCTTAAATGAGGCTATATTGAATTGTGTTTGGTGGACAAAGCAACCAAATATTAACATATAAAGGAGATCTATCTACTGATTACACAGTTCCATCTGAGTTGGAGACATGAATCCAACATATAATTTGCTAAACTTGTCAACAAGTTAATATGCTATTCATTGATTATTGTATCTGAAACATTGAATGCATCAATGCATCAAATCAAACTTTAAATGCACTTGAAATAAAGTTGGATTTTATTTAGTCCTGTTCTTTAACGTACATTTTTAGTTGAGATGGAGACGTGAATCCAACATATCAATTAATAATTTGTAGAAAAACTGGAATTAAAGCCAGAATAAGTCAGTGGCACAGATGGAACTATCCAAGCAGAAGATAGATCTCCTTCAAATGTTGATATTTGGATGCGTTGACTAAACTAAACACAATTCAAAATAACTAAATATCATTACATTTGAAATCAAACAAAGCTTGAAACCCTAGGCCTGTTGTATTGTCTATTTTTAGTATAATTCTGGGGTGAATTGAAACAATAGCTGTTCATGACTTGGCAAATGCTATATAGTGGAGATCTCAAAACAATCATTCTCAAGATAGCACAGTGATAATAGTCACTGACAAATATAATATCTAAGCAGGGATGGGCTTGGTTAAAACCCTTGATTGGAGACCCAAGGGTAGCTGTAGATAGATCATTTCTCCAGTAGGAGGTGGTGTCCAGACTATTGTTCTGAAGACCTGACCCTGTTTTAAAGGTACAAATTCAACATAGGTTTGTCTACGTTGAAATGTGGTTACCAAGACAACATAATCATGTGGTTGAAATTTCACCCTCAAAACAGAAGTTTACATTGATAACTTTTTTAAATCCGATGTATTTTCCAAGTAGATTCCACGTCACAAAACATTGACAAATTACGTTGTAACAACGTTGATTCAACCAGTTTATGCCCAGTGGGACATTTTCCTTTAACTTGATTGGTTGGTTAGTTACAGGTCAGAGGTGAAAGCGAGGCAGGACGTGAAACCGGACATCCGACAGCCTCCATTCACAGACTACAGACAGCCCCCGTTGGACTACAGGCACCCTCCTGTAGCAGACTACCGCCAGCCGCCCACCCTGGACTACAGACACCCTCCTCTGATGGACTACAGACAGCTGTCCACTGACCCCAGGCACTTCCCCATGCCTGTGCCCCACGACTACAGACAGATCCAGCCACAGATGCCACAGGTCTACCAGGTCAGATCCGTTACCCATCAATACAATATTGACCTGGGATGTCTGAAAACTTAAACTTTACTTCACATGTTACTTTTATTTTTAGCATGTAAAGCCGTCAAATACATTCAACTGAAATACATGGGCGTTGACAAGCTAGAAACAGTAGTTCCAGGTAGAGAGGCGAACGAGGAAGATGTTGCCATTCTAGCCTGGTTAAACCAGACTGAACGCTGTACCGAGTTAAACAATGGTGAGCGCAGCGTTCAGCCCTGTTTAACCAGGCTATAGTAATACACATGGCTTTTGTGATGGTGACTGATCAACTTCCCCTCCTCCCTGGTTCTTACTTTTGAATGAATGTGACCTGCTCCTTCTCCAGGACTTTGACTTCTTCACCGTGGAGCTGGACAAGAGTATGAAGGGGTTTGGCTTCAGTATCCGTGGAGGGAGGGAGTACAAGATGGACCTGTTTGTCCTACGACTGGCCGAGGACGGACCCGCCATCCGCAACGGGAGGATGAGGGTAGGCTGATGTTGATGTCACATCCTGCGCCGAACTAACACTTCCCACCAACATACTTACAGTAGCTTCTTTAGTGGGATAGTCATAATAGTTGTTTGCTAGTTATAATTGTCTGATTATCTGGATCTCGGTGCTAGAGGCGTCACTACAGACCCTGGTTCGATTTAAACAGATTTAAAGGCCCACTCAAGCTCTGGAGTCCGCCACACACAACTCTGCCTCAGTTTGAACTGGGAGATGAATGGTCGAGGATCATCTAACCCCGATGTTGAAATGAACTGCTTTTTACATGACCAAGGAATAAGGCTCAGGCTCTGTTCAAAAGTGCACTATATAGGGAGTAGGGTACTGTTTCAAACACAACCTAAGTAAGCTTGGCTGGATTCAAGGTAGCATCTAGAGGAGAGACAATCCAAGGATAACCATGCTTCATCTGGAGCCTGGAAGTCATACTACTGGGGAATCTGTCGGCTTGGTATTCAATTCTCCCATCCACACACAGTCACTTCCCATCCATTTAAAGGTGAACGACTCAGGCCCAGATCAGCCTAACAACACTCAATGACTCCTCCCCTCTCTCTCTCTGTTGCTGGGTGGATTCTCTCTCCTCTGGCTTTTAAATTACTTCCACTATTAGCCGAGGACTTTTCCATTTGTTACAGTAATTGGTTTATACATTTGGCGCCGCAGCACATGGTCTCCTACACTATTAGTCAAGAGGGCACTGGTCCCATTCCAAGTGAAGGAAGTGTGTTAGTGAGATCCTTCAGGGGATATGCCTATACTATTGACCTCCGACCTTGATCTTGTAGTCATAGAGAGGTCACAACATTTTCACTGTAGTGCTGGAAGAGAGGTGTAGTCTACTTAGTGAAATGAATAGGTTACTACCAGGTCTTCAGATGCTGCGTTCAGACCTGGGTCATATTCATTAGGAATACGTTTTGCAACGGAAAACTAAAACAACTGTTTCTTACTGGACGGATTCAGGTACTCCCTCCCTGTTTCAGTCCGTTTTCTTCCGTTTGGTACATAATGAACAATGCCCAGGACATTGGTATTCAGGAGGGTATCCAGTTTAGTCTCAGCCCAGCCTGCAGGGAAGAGTGTTCCTGCTGTAATTCAATCTAAATGACATGATAAAAACGGGCTGAAGGAATTAAGATGGCAACTGACACCACATTCATGAGTGCTAATTCTGAGTGCTTTACACAGGCTCTGCACCACCAGGGTTTATAGATCCACATTGGTCTTAATAAATTGTGATAAATAAATTGTGATTTTGCTTTAATATGTAGTATGTGTGTGCTTATCTCAGAGGCCTGCAAAGAAATAATTGCGTTGGTGGTTGCGGCGGTGTGCCAGCGTTCTTCCATAATTTGTTAATCTTGCCAGGGAATTGGTGTGAACTTGTAACGCATTGACACAGTGTTCTATTGGCTATTTATTGCCTGTGCGTCATCTGCATGGCAACACACACACACACAAACAGCGGACACACACACACTGTCTCTCAAATTCAAATTCGGCTTTATTGGCATGAAAGTTACAACTTAACAATATTCTCTCTCTCTCTCTCACACTCTATCACTCTCTCCCTCTCCCTTGTCTCTCCTCCTCTCCAGGTAGGGGACCAGATCATTGAGATCAACGGCGAGACCACAAGGGACATGACCCACGCCCGGGCCATCGAGCTCATCAAGTCAGGGGGCCGGCGGGTGCGTCTGCTCCTGAAGAGAGGCACAGGGCAGGTCCCAGAGTATGGTGGGTTTCCCCTCTGTTTACCCCCTCCCAGGACCCCAGGCCAAGGCTCATCCAGCTGTAACACACTCAAATCCACCTGCTCACTTTCTAATCTGATCTGATTCCAGTAACACTATAATCACTTTAATCACATTTTAAAAGTCACACACACTTCTAAAAGTGTTGCGGCATCACATTAGAGTCCCATAGGGCAGCGCACAATTTGCCCAGCGTCGTCCTGGTTAGGAGAGGGTTTGGCCGGGGGGGGGGGGGCTTTACTTGGCTCATCGCGCTCTAGCGACTCCTTGTGGCGGACTGGGCGCCTACAGGCTGACCTCGGTCTTCAGGCGAACGGTGTTTCCTCCGACACATTGGTGCGGGTTAAGCGAGCGGGTGTTAAGAAGCGCGGTTTGGCGGGTCATGTTTCGGAGGACGCATGACTCGACCTTTGCCTCTCCCGAGCCCGTTGGGGAGTTGAGGAATGAGACGAGATCCTAATCACGAAATTGGGGAGAAAAAGGGCATAACATTACAGAAAAATCTACTATAAAACATCACCTTTATAACTACAACTCTGCTTATGTCTGGCATGCCTTTCTTTCAATGTGGTAATGTTTTCTATATCCATAGCAATGTCTTTCTCTCTACGTAAGACTTTAACACTGATAAAACCTGTCTTTCTCTCTACGCAAGACTTTAACACTGATAAGCCTGTCTTTCTCTCTACGCAAGACTTTAACACTGATAAGCCTGTCTTTCTCTCTACGTAAGACTTTAACACTGATAAGCCTGTCTTTCTCTTGACTAACAGTAGTATAACTCTTTCTTTGGTTTAACCCTAATGACTGGTATAGGTTGTTACTCCCCTTTCCTTAGGAATGGTACCTTCCAGTCTCTCCATGTGCATGAAAAGTGACAAGCATGGCTCCCCCTATTTCTTCCTAATGGGCCACTCTAAAGACACGGTTTGTGACGAACTGCATGTTCCAGTCTAATTCTACTTGGTGTCGTGGTTTGTGGTGTGTTGTGGTTTTGTGTGCCCATGCAGTGTGGTGCAGCTGCGACTTCCTGGTCAGAACACACTGGCTCCTCCTCTCCACCACAATCACAGTGACATCACCTTAGTTCCTTAGCTATTGGGGCTTTCAAAACAACTGGGAACTCTGGGGGGGGGGGAAACAAGGTCAAAGCATGACGTCACTGATCTTCTGGTTGGAAAGTCGGTTCCAATATGTAATTCCAAGTTGGATGACCATTCAAAAAAAATAATCCCAGTCGGAGCTAGTTGTTTCCTGCACCTAGCAGCCCCCTTGGGAATAAAACCCTGATGTGTCAGACTCTCCCATAGCCTCTGTAACAGAGAATCACACTCCCGGCCTGTGGGTACCACTGAGGCTAGCACTACACATGACTCTTCCACAGCCAGCCAAGGCCTCCACTGTGAAATACAGTCATCAGCACTTGGCTTTGGCAGGAGACCAGGGTTTTTAAAAACAGGAAATAGTATTGTCTGTCTCCATCTTCGCTGCTAGGCGACATCTGACTTCCTCTCCCAGCCTGGGACTCTCCCCGGCCCTTTATTACAGAGATTTAAAAATATATATATTTCTGTCTCTCTCGTTCTCTCCCTCCCTCTCTGTCTCTGTCTCACTCATGCTCTCTCTCTCTGTCTCACTCTTGCCCTCTCTCACGCTCTCTCCCTCTCTCCCTCCCTCTTTCTCTGTCTCGCTCCCACCCTCTCTCGCTCTCTCTCCCTCTCTCCCTCCATCAGAAAGGGTTTTTGTATTACCTGTCCAAGGGTGACATAAAGCTGTACGCACCACGAGCCCATTCCACGGTCAGCCAGAGGACGCCATATTAAATCACCAGCGTCACTTTTCATATCAACTATCAACCTGTGTGTTCTGGGCAGAGCAGTCACATAAAAGTGGAATAGCCATTTGTAACATGGATGTGGGAGATTGTGTGGGTATATGTAGATGTTTTACGGGCCTAGGTTTAGCAGCATACTGTGAGGATGTAGTATTTATGGAGTTTGATGCGCTGCTTCGGAATATTTAGCTACATTTTGCAAAGCGCCACTGTATTTTCAGCTAGTTTATACAGTACTTTGCGGAGAAAACCGAATTCAAAGCTTATAAAAAACTGCATCCTGTTAAATAATTAAGTTGAATAAAATCTGTTTGCCCCATTTAGTACCACACTATATGATACTGTGTGTGTGTTTGTGTGTGTGGAAGTTTGTGGTAGTGTGCATGCTGTGGATTGTGTGGACGTATTAGTGCATGTGTACATTTTGTCCACTCATACAGAGTATAAAGTACTAGAGTATGTGGGTTGTTTTAAGGTCGGGTCCAGTCAGCTAGCTTGGCCCTCACCCCTCAGAAGAAACAGAGCCGTATCCAGGGTGACAGCAGGCATTAGCTCAGCACACATATTCCCTCCCACAATCCTATTGGGCCACACGGCCGCCACAGGAGACGGGTCGTCACTTCAATACGCCAAGCAGTGGCTGATGGGTAGCGGAACGAGCTGGTGTGAAATTTCCAGAGTTTCAGAGCGCAACAGGCACCTGCATCGACCGTGAGCCTGCCCACTGAGCTCTCTCCAATCACCAGACCTTCCTAGCTGGTCTGGGAGTCCATCTAGTCTGTAATGAGGCCTCATGGAGCCAGCCTAGCCTCCCCCCTCCCCCCTCCCCCCTGCTAGTTAGACGATTGGAGCCAGCCTAGCCTCCCTCTTCCCCCTGCTAGTTAGACGATTGGAGCCAGCCTAGCCTCCCTGGTGTCTTCCACCCTGCCTGTCTGTTTGTAATGAATGATAACCCTGGGACTGCTTGCTCAGCGACGCAGAGAGAGAAGCTAACAGTCCTTGTGAGCTGCAGCAGCCTCTCAGGAGAAGGTAGAGCCCTCTAGGTTTAGCCGCTACCGTGGTTACTCAGCCCAGAGCACCGGTGGGGAGTCTCGAGACCACAGGCTGACTCACCGCCTTATCCATTCCATTAAACCTGTTATAGATTTTTCTGCCCGCTTCTTAGAAGTGCTGAGGCTTTAAAGGGAGCTAGGGAACGGAGAAGTATGCTGCCTAAAAGTGAACTTGCAGTGTGTGACTTATAGGAGTGAATTGATATTTCACTCCTGGGTTTGATTGTTGTGGTTGCTACAATATGGATGCTGTCATTCATATAGACTAGAGGCTTGTTTTTTGGCTTGCTATATGTTGTTTGGTTAAAGCTATAAATTCATAGATATATATCTATAGGACGAACTTCCACTATACTCAACTTTTCACTCAGTCTCCCATTGACATCCATGCATGACTAAGTAAATGGAAGGTAGGATTCGCCCCTGACTATTAAGACTATCCTTTCCCATGTCTAACTGTGTGTTTGTGCCCCAGCAGACAGTACCTCCCCCTGGGATGCACGCCCTTCAGCCTCCCCAAGTCTGTCGGAAGTAGCCCTGCCCCCGGACACTCTGACCATGCCATCACCCTCATCTCATCTGACCCCGCCCCAGCAGTCCCCAGGCTCCGACCTGGCTCACCTGCCACCTCAGGAGGTCCCGCGGGAGCCGGCGGCGCAAGAGAGCAGGAGGGCGGAACGCTCCCAGAGCCCCCGAAAGGCCCCAGCCGAGCCACGTAATCCGGACCAGACCGGCCACGGGAGGAGGGACCAGGACTGTCCCAGTGGGAGGGGCTGCAGCAGTGGGAGGGGCTGCAGCAGTGGGAGGGCGGAGCAGAAAGAAAGTGTCAGGTCCACCCCGAGAGGGAGTGGCCCCAAAGAGGGCGGGCCTGTGGGGAGGGGTGAGCAGCTACCTGGGGGAGGGGAACCCAAAAGCTCCTCCAGGGGGAGGTCTAAGGAGAGGATAGCCGGGGAGAGCAGCAGCACGTCCTACGGGAAAAGAGAACACAACAAGTCCACAACAAAAGGCTCCAAGCCCTCATACACAAACTCTAACGGGAACGGCGTCAGCGGTGGTGGTAATCAGAGCAGCGGCAGCAGTCACCCAGACGTTAGTGTCGGGCATCAGGGGGAGCCGGCGCAGGAGAAGCCCAGGCCCAGAGAGGCAGAGAGGGGCCCTGGAGAGATCCGGCCCTGCTGCCCCACCAAGAGCACCAGCAGCGGCAGCACGGCAGCGGGCAGGAAGGCCACCGTATCTCCTGGGCCCTGGAAGATCCCTGGCTCTGGCAAGCTGCCCAGCACCCTGCGCTCGGGCACGTCCACTGTGAGCAGATAACACCTTGGAGTATACCCACCACCACACCCCCAGGCCGGGCTACGCTAAGCCTGGCTAGCCCCTTCATTGGCTCCCCTCGCCCTGCCTCCACTCCCCCATCCCACCCTCTAGACCTCAAATGTAAAGAGGGGTTCCTCCATGCGTTTTTAGAGAACCATTTTTATTTATATTGTACTCTAAATTATTTTGAGAGATATTTTACACCGACCACCTTAAGAACTGGAAAGCATCCACTTAAAAATTCTAAACATGAAGAAACCAAGCAGAATGTGTGTAGCTTGACAGGATCCTTGAGCAGTGTTAAGGGGTCCGAATACAGGAACTTCATTTGGAAGTGTTCAAATCCCCACAGCACTCCAGTCGAGGACCTACATGCAAATTGAACCACTGATTGGTTGACTGCGACACTACAGGTTGTTTTTTTTTATACAATGGAGTCTATTTTATGAAAAGGAATGTTGAAGAGGGTTTGCCTGTTTTTGTGTATTTTGAAAAGAGAGAATGAAAACCAAGAACTAGAAAAAGAGTTAATGGAACTTTGCCTTAAATAAGAGACTTAACAGGACTGAAGAAGCTATCCTGAATAATCTATCAAATGATATAGAAATAAATATATTATATGATGAGTATTAATATGTGGGACATATGATCATCTCTAATGCATACCTAGTCGTCTAGACGAGCGAAGGAACACTGTTTTTCAACACTCCCTTATAACCCCACAGCCCAGACTATGATATTGCATTTCTGGTCTGTGTGGACCCATTCTACGAGACTGCTATGGACTCTAAGGGCTGTTTGTGCTTGAATCACCAGTGATCAATGATTGGGTCACAGGAGATACATTTTCCCCTCACTGTGCCTCACGAACAAAGCAATTTGCTGAGGTTTGTCTGGTGGACACTGTGGAGAGAGTGAAGGCTCATGGGATATCGGGGCAGAGTGCCTTACGATCAGGGACCGACGGACTAAGAGGTCTGTTATGGACTTAGAGAACCTAGAACACTCTCTAGACTGATGTGGTTCAATCCATCCTGCTACCGTACAGTCGATACCAATGTCCCAATATTCATCTACATCTGTGCCCATGACGGACGGTCATGTTTTGATATCTCTGATCGTTGAAACTGATGAAACAGGCCCCACAGTATTTATTTGGTCAGGAAACATTAGCAAATCTGTCCATTTCCTTACAGATTGAAGTTTGTTCCACAACTTATTGGGGTTCTGATGGTATCTCATCGTCAGATATCAAAAACGTCTAGGCAGAACATCTCTAACAGGTGGTGTAATCAAGTTGTAGCTCCACAGAATGACGTGTTTGGGTGAAAGTATGGCGAGTGTGTGTGAAAGAAGGAAAATACACTAGAGAGTGAGAGAAGCGTTGCCGTTTGTCACAAGCTCATTCATCACTTAAATGCATCTAATTGTCTGTGGCTTCACTTAACGCTGTTCATTTACACAAGGCATGAAACACTTTTATCTCCCAAAGACGCATATGTATAAATTACAACTGAACTGTCTAGATATTCATTTCAACATTTGTTTAGGCTCAGTCTCGTAGTGATGCCGTCTACACAACCGGCGACGTTAATATATATATACATCTCTCTACCAGATTGGGTCCCAATTCACTTCTGAACTCTTGACGGTGGAGGCTCTGTCAGGGGCCCTGTCTGTACTCTCCTCTCCTACACACACACAGTTACACACACACACAGTTACACACACACGAGTCCCTCTGAGCCGCCTTGTCATCCAATGATTAAGGCAGAGTGTAAAAAAAACCTCTGTCAAACCCTCTCTCTGGCCCTGGGACTCACAGAGGCTAATTCGTCTGTCGCTCTCTGATAACTATTGTACTGTATGTGGAGAGACTACAATCACCCAGTCATTATGTTTATTACCAGACACAAGATTCATTCTTGGCGATAAAAGAAAAGTCATTAAGGAGCAATGTGAATGTGTCCCCTATAGTTTCTGCAGACATCTGATTCGTTTAGTGGTAATTTGCAGTGTGTCGAGCTAACAATCCAGCAAAGAGAGGAAGACGTTGGCAGAACAAAGCTGTCCGCCTCAGGTGGAAGAAATGCAGACACACTTTCAAAATAGTCCATTGGAATCTCAATTTACAAGAGGAAAAAAAGCTGAATGATTTTCTGATTTCTTTAAAGCACAAAGTGGTTCAGAGAATTGGCATATATATTGTGCTGGGGAATTGACACTGAGTAGACAGGAATCTGTCTGGCTCTGTTTGAATACTTTAAGAATGCATCCTTCTAATCTACCCTTTGTAGTCCTCACGTCTTGTAAGGCATCAGGTAGCCTAACGGTTCAGAGCGTTGGGCCAGTAACTAAAAGGTCACTGGTTTGAATCCCGAGCCGACTGGTGAAAAAACTGCCCATGTGCCCTTGAGCAAGACACTTCACCCTAATTGCTCTGAATAAGAGCATCTGTTAAATGACAATAAAAAATATATATATAATAATGTAATGCAGTTAAATGTTCATTCACACACAATCTTTCCTATAGTTTCTGGACAGTCCTGACTGTATCCTGCACCTTCATCACTAAGCCTATCATGACTTCTGTGTAGACTCGAGACAAGGAGAAGAATGTCCTTTCTTCGTCGCACAGTTGACACTTTTCCCCCAATGAGCCAAATGTCAATACTGGACATACAGTGCATTCGGAAAGTATTCAGACCCCTTGACTTTTTCCACATTTTGTTACATTACAGCCTTATTCTAAAATTGATTAAATTTTATTTTTTCCCTCATCAATCTACACACAATACTTAATTTACATTTAAATTAAGTTTTTCACAATTCCTGACATGTAATCCTAGTAAACATTCCAAGTCTTAGGTCAGTTAGGATCATCACTTTATTTTAAGAATGTGAAATGTCAGAATAATAGTAGAGAGAATTATTTATTTCAGCTTTTATTTCTTTCATCACATTCCCAGTGGGTCAGACGTTTACATGCACTCAATTAGTATTTGGTAGCATTGCCTTTAAATTGTTTAACTTGGGTCAAACGTTTCAGGTAGCCTTCCACAAGCTTCCCACAATAAGTTGGGTGAATTTTGGCCCATTCCTCCTGACAGAACTGGTGTAACTGAGTCAGGTTTGTAGGCCTCTTTGCTCGCACACGCTTTTTCAGTTCTGCCCACAACTGTTCTATAGAATTGAGGTCAGGGCTTTGTGATGGACACTCCAAAACCTTGACTTTGTTGTCCATCAGTTATTTTGCCACAACTTTGGAAGTATGCTTGGGGTCATTGTCCATTTGGAAGACCCATTTGCGACCAAGCTTTAACTTCCTGACTGATGTCTTGAGATGTTGCTTCAATATATCCACATAATTTTGGCTTCTTCCTTGCTGAGCGGCCTTTCAGGTTACGTCAATATAGGACTAGTTTTGCTAGATGTATAGATACTTTTGCACCTGTTTCCTCCAGCATCTTCACAGGGTCCTTTGCTGTTGTTCTGGGATTGATTTGCACTTTTCCACCAAAGTATGTTCATCTCAAGGAGACAGAACGTGTCTCCTTCCTGAGCGGTATGACGGCTGCGTGGTCCCATGGTGTTTATACTTGCGTACTATTGTTTGTACAGATGAACGTGGCACCTTCAGGCGTTTGGAAATTGCTCCCAAGGATGAACCAGACTTGTGGAGGTCTACACATTTTTTTCTGAGGTCTTGGCTGATTTCTTTTGATTTTCCCATGATGTCAAGCAAAGAGGCACTGAGTTTGAAGGTAGGCCTTGAAATACATCCACAGGTACACCTCCAATTGACTCAAATCATGTCAAATAGCCTATCAGAAGCTTCTAAAGCCATGACATCATTCTCTGGAATTTTCCAAGGTGTTTGAAGGCACAGTTAACTTAGTGTATGTAAACGTTCTGTCTCCTAGAGATGAACGTACTTTTGTGCGAAAAGTGCAAATCAATCCCAGAACAACAACAAAGGACCTTATGAAGATGCTGGCGGAAACAGCTACAAAAGTATCTATATCCACAGTAAAACAAGTCCTATATTGAAATAACCTGAAAGGCTGCTCAGCAAGGAAGAAGCCACTGCTCCAAACCGCCATAAAAAAGCCAGACTACGGTTTGCAACTGCACATGGGGACAAAGATCGTACTTATTGGAGAAATGTCCTCTGGTCTGATGAAACAAAAATAGAACTGTTTGGCCATAATGACCATTGTTATGTTTGGAGGAAAAAGGGGGAGGCTTGCAAGCCGAAGAACACCATCTCAACCGTGAAGCACGGTGATGGTAGCATCATGTTGTGGGGGTGCTTTGCTGCAGGAGGGACTGGTGCACTTCACAAAATAGATGGCATCATGAGGAAGGAAAAGTATGTGGATATATTGAAGCAACATCTCAAGACATCAGTCAGGAAGTTAAAGCTTGGTCGCAAATGGGTCTTCCAAATGGACAATGACCCCAAGCATACTTCCAAAGTTGTGGCAAAATGGCTTAAGGACAACAAAGTCAAGGTAAGACCTGAATCCTATAGAAAATGTGTCGGCAGAATTGAAAAAGCGTGTGCAAGCAAGGAGGCCTACAAACCTGACTCAGTTACACCAGTTCTGTGAGGAGGAATGGGCCAAAATTCACCCAACTTATTGTGGGAAGCTTGTGGAGGACTACCCGACATGTTTGACCCAAAACTGAGTTTAAATGTATTTGGCTAAGGTGTATGTAAACTTCCGACTTCAACTGTATATATTTTTTATAAATATCATATTTACATAAGTATTCAGACCCTTTACTCAGTACTTTGTTGAAGCACCTTTGGCAGCGATTACAGCCTCAAGTCTTCTTGGGTATGACGCTACAAGCTTGGCACACCTGTATTTGGGGAGTTTCTCCCATTCTCTGCAGATCCTCTCAAGCTCTGTCAGGTTGGATGGGGAGCGTCGCTGCACAGCTATTTTCAGGTCTCTCTAGAGATGTTCTATCAAGTTCAAGTCCGGGCTCTGGCTGGGCTACTCAAGGACATTCAGAGACTTGTCCCGAAGCCACTCTTGCGTTGTCTTGGCTGTGTGTTTAGGGTCTTTGTCCTGTTGGAAGGTGAACATTTGCCACAGTCTGAGGTCCTGAGCGCTCTGGAGAAGGTTTTCATCAAGGATCTCTCTGTACTTTGCTCAGTTTATCTTTCCCTCGTTCCTGACTAGTCTCCCAGTCCCTGCTGCTGAAAAACATCCCCACAGCATGATGCTGCCACCACCATGCTTCACCAGACCAGAGAATCTTGTTTCTCATGGTCTGAGAGTCCTTTAGGTGCCTTTTGGCAAAACTCCAAGTCGGGCTGTCATATTCCTTTTACTGAAGAGTGCCTTCAAGCTGGCAACTCTACCATAAAGGTCTGATTGGTGGAGTGCTGCTGAGATGGTTGTCCTCATAGAAGGTTTTCCCATCTCCACAGAGGAACTCTGGAGCTCTGTCAGAGTGATCATCGCGTTCTTGGTCACCTCCCTGACCAAGGCTGTTCTCCCCCGATTGCTCAGTTTGGGCTGGCGGCCAGCTCTAGGAAGAGTCTTGGTGGTTCCAAACTTCTTCCATTTAAGAATGATGGAGGCCACTGTGTTCTTGGTGACCTTCAATGCTGCAGAAATGTTTTGGTACCCTTCCCCAGATCTGTGCCTCAAATTTAATTTAATTTACCAAAGGTGGACTCCAATCCAGTTGTAGAAACATCTCAAGCATGAATGCAAACACGATGCACCTGAGCTCAATCTTAAGTCTCATAGCAAAGGGTCTGAATACTTATGTAAATAAGGTATTTCAGTTTTATTTTTTGTATACATTTGCAAACATTTCTAAAAAACTGTTTCCGCTTTGTCATGATGGGGTATTGTGTATTGTGTGTAGATTGATGAGGGGGGAAAAATATTTAATACATTTTAGAATACGGCTGTAACGTAACAAAATGTGGAAAAGTGGGAGGGGTCTGAATACTTTCCGAATGCACTGTAGATCAAAAGAGAGTGTGTTGAAGACTGACAGCACGTACAAAACATGAACCCCCTGAGCTAATGCAGCAGGGTATCACTGTGTAGTGTTATTATCAGCCGTGTTATTGACCTTGTACAGATGTGTCGCTATTATAAATATGACTCAATGTATTATTATGGATAGTCCCTGACTATAAGTGAACAACCTATTTTTATGAAATGCAACACTATGGATATATTAACTTTTGCAGAAATCTTGTTTATCGTATGATATTCAAAAAATGCTGTCAAATAAAATCTTGACACGGTGTGTAAAGTATACAATTAAGGTCGAGCTGTCTCGGGTTTATGTCTGACCGCGTTGATGGCCATTCGGCAGGTGAACGGCTTGGCCAGGGGTGTATTCATTAGTGCACGCCGTAGTAAAAAACAGGTTTCTTATAGGACATGTTCATGTTAGTTCCGCCCTGTTTTGGCTTGTTTGCTTCTGTTTTGTTCCGAGTGAATACACCCCCAACTCGCCCAGAGGTACTGCAGCAGGATCTCCCCCTGACCACATGAGGGCAGTGCAGTGAAAAGAAAGAAGGCAAATCACTAATTTCAAAACGACTACTATACATTGTTGTTGTTTCCACTAGAGAGCATTGTAGACTCATTTTTGGCATTCGGCATTGTTTCGTAACATTTTATTTTATGTAAATGCATAGGTTATTTAACCCTTTTAACCTGCTCCAAATCTGGATTTAACTTTATTTGAGATATGAATCCGACTGGTTTGGCTAAGCAACAAAAGGACACGATAAGAGATATTTGATCAAATCTATCTCATAGTTGACTTTACGTAAGAACGTCTTGTGAATGTATTTTACTTGAGAAAGTCATAAAATGTGTATTTGGTATCTTTTGCCCTTTCTATCAGGGCATTCTGATCTGCAGCGTTGACTAGAATTCTAGAGTCACAGCTACCAGCACCTGCGAATGCTGCATTTATGTCAGAAACCCACCTCACCAGTGAGTCAACACCGATCCAGAGCAGCATTGTCGTTCCCTTCATAAAGCGAGTCTTACTGACAGAGCTATTGTATACAGAAAGGGTGGAGGGTCAGGCAGGCTGACCGGTAGATGAAACCAGTGGCGATTTTAGCATGTAAATATTGGTGGGCCAAAAAAATGCGTGGGATGCATGCCAGCAAAGCCACTACACAACACTAAAAAATACATTAATTGCACTATAGATAGATAGATAGATAGATAGATAGATAGATAGATAGATAGATAGATAGATAGATAGATAGATAGATAGATAGATAGATAGATAGATAGATAGATAGATAGATAGATAGATAGATAGATAGATAGATACTTTATTGATCCCCCGGGGGGGAAATTTCATTGTCAAGCAGCTACAACAAAACACAGGGCAAGTGCAAAATGCCACAACGAAAGTACACAAAAGACAGATACACGGTACATGATACATAGAGCGGCAGTATGAAAAAGTATAGAAATACAAGATATCTGGAGTGCAAAAAAATAAAAGCTATAAAAAGACATTGCATAGTATGGGTGGTTGGCTGAATATGTACACTATACATTAGTGGATGTTGGATGGTTAACTATACTACACAGGTCGATGGCAGAGAAATACTTCAGTAGCTAAAAATGCATATGATATGAGCGAGGGTAATAATAGTTTACTTAATAGACAGACTGGGTAAATGAACAGGTAAGTGAAAAATTTGCATGGTTAAATAAGCTGTACAGTTATATTTACAGATAAGTGAATACTTGCATGGTTACACAAACTGTACAGGTAAATGACAGGAAGAGATACTTTAATAGCTAAATGTGTGTGTGATATCATTTGGGGTAATAATAGTAATTCCCTTAAAATACAGTCCTTAGTGCGCAGGGTTAAATTACAGACAACTGCACGTATTGCACATTCGATATACTAAAAGCAATGAGAAAAGGTGCAACTGGCAGGATTCCTGAGTGAATGCCTACGTAAGTTAAGTCCAATAATTACTTACAATATTGCATGTGATATGATATAACAACTGTACATGAGTATGTATATACAGACCTGTATGAATAAATAGGTCCTGAGTGGATGAGTGCTGACGGACCAGAGTTACTCACGGATGGATGCATAATTGTTAAACTAGGTCCTAGCACCCCAACAGTTCCAGATCTATGTTGCCGACGGCACGGCACCCCGGTGAGGCATTATATAGTCTAATAGCCGCCCGCAGGAAGGACCTTCTGTAGCGCTCTCTGGCACACCGTGGTGGGATCAGTCTGTGACTGAAAGTGCTCCTCTGCGTCATAACCATAGCGTGCAGAGGGTGGGTGACGTTGTCCATGATGGCCAGCAGTTTGGCCAGGATCCGTCTCTCCGCCACCTCCTCTAGAGTGTCAAGGCTCATCCCCAGGACAGAGCTAGCCTTCCTGATCAGCTTATTTACCCGAGAAGCATCACCGGCTTTGATGTTTGCTCCCCAGCACACCACTGCAAAAAAGATGGCACTGGCCACCACAGACTGGTAGAAGGTATGCAGTAGTTTACTGCACACGTTGAAGGACCTGAGCCTCCTCAGAAAGTAGAGTCGGCTCTGGCCCTTTTTGTACAGGGCCCCGGTGTTACCAGCCCATTCCAGCCTGTTGTCCATATGGACTCCCAGGAACTTGTATGACCCAACCATTTCCACATCCATCCCCTGTATAGGGACTGCAGTCAGTTGTGCCTTGGTTCTCCTGAAGTCCACCACCATCTCCTTTGTTTTGCTGATGTTGAGCTGAAGGTGGTTCTGCTCACACCACAACACAAAGTCACTGATTGTGCTCCTGTACTCCTCCTCCTGCCCACCCCTGATGCACCCTACAATAGCAGAGTCATCTGAGAACTTCTGTAGGTGGCATGTTTCAGAGTTATATCTGAAGTCCGAGGTGTAGAGGGTGAACAGGAAGGGGGACAGGCCGTTCCCTGGGGGGTCCCTGTGTTGCTCACTGCCCGTTCTGACACACAGCTCTGTAGTCGCACAAATTGTGGCCTACCGGTCAGGTAGTCCGTGACCCAGGAAACTAAGGGTGCTTCCACTTTCATCCTCCTCATCTTCTCACCCAGTAGCAGGGGCTGAATGGTATTGAAGGCACTGGAGAAGTCAAAAAACATAACCCTCACAGTGCAACCTGCGTTGTCCAGGTGAGAGTAGGCCCTCTGCAGAAGGTAGATGATTGCATCATCCACCCTGATGTTGCGCTGGTATGCAAACTGCAGGGGGTCCATTGATGAACACACCAGGGGTCTGAGGTGAGCGAGGACTAACCTTTCCAGGGTCTTCATGATGTGGGATGTTAGCGCTACAGGTCTGAAGTCATTCAGGACAGTGGGGTGCGCCTTCTTGGGCACTGGGACGAGGCAGGATGTTTTCCACAGCACAGGGACCCTTTCTAGGCTCAGGCTAAGGTTGAAAAGACGCTGGAGTATTCCACACAGTTGGTCAGCACAGACCCTCAGCACGCTTGGGCTGATGCCATCAGGGCCCGCCGCTTTCCACTGATGTAGTCTCTCCAGCTCTCTCTTCACTTGGTTGGTGGTGAAAGCCAGCCCAGGTGGGGAGGTGGGGGGAAGGGGGGTGTTGAGGATCAGTCCAGGGGGAGCAGGGGCGGAGGTGGGGTCACTGATTGTCTCAGCAGAGGTGCTGTGAGCAAAGTGGGGGTGGGACAGCCGTGAGGGTGTGTGGTCTGGGGAGCTGGAGGGGAGGTGGACAGGGCCATTATCAAACCTGTTAAAAAATTGGTTCAGCTCATTGGCTCTGTCCTGGGTCCCCTCCGTCTGCCCACTGTTTGACTTTTTGAAGCCAGTGATATTTCTCATACCCTTCCACACCTCTCTCACCTGGCTCTGCCTCAGCTTGTCCTCCATCTTCTCCTTATACACTCTCTTCCCCTCAGCAATCCGCAACTTCAGCTCCCTCTGGACGCATTTCAATTTTTCCTTGTCCTTGTCCCTCTCCTTGAAGGCCCTCTTCTTCTCATTCAGCAGGGCCTTCAGGTCGCTGGTGACCCAGGGTTTATTGTTTGGGAAACAGCGTACCTTCCTGGTGGGTACAGTGTTGTCTACACAAAAATTAATATAGTCTGTTATGCAGTCAGTGAGTCCATCGATGTCCTCCCCATGAGCCTCACAGAGCACATCCCAGTCTGTTGTTTCAAAACAGTCCTGTAGGGCCTCATTCGCCTCCGGGGACCATCTCCTAATAGTCCTGGTGGTTGCAGGCTGCTGTTGGACCAAAGGCCTGTAGAGTGGGGTGAGGTGGACAAGATTGTGATCCGATCTACCGAGGGGAGGGAGTGCAGTGGAGTTGTATGCATCCTTCACATTAGCATATAACAAGTCCAGAGTTTTATTATTCCTGGTTGGGCACTTCACGAACTGTTTGAACGTGGGCAGCGTTGAAGAGAGAGATGCATGGTTAAAATCCCCCGAAATGGCAAAGAAAGCACTGGGATGCGCTGTCTGTAACCTCGCGATAACAGAGTGGATGACGTCACACGCTGCGTTTGCGTCAGCAGAGGGCGGGATGTAAACAATAACAGCAATGGCCGCCGTGAATTCCCTCGGTAAATAGTAGGGTCTCAGGCTAACAGCTAACAGCTCAATGTCCGGGCTACAAAACTCTTCCTTAAGAGTAATATGGTTCGGATGACACCATCTGTTGTTAACTAATAAAGCCAGCCCACCACCCTTACTCTTACCGGAAGAGACGCGATCCCTGTCCGCTCTGATGGTCTGGAAACCGTCGATAGTGACGTTCTGTATGGGGATGTTATCGTTCAGCCAAGTCTCAGAAAAAAACATTAGGCTCGTTTCCCGATAAATCCTTTGTCCACGAACAAGTCCCTCCAACTCATCCATCTTGTTATGTAGAGACCTCACATTGCCCATAATAATAGATGGTATAGCCGGCTTGTACTTGAACCTCCTCCCCTTTGCCTTACATTTCAATCCCGCCCTGCGTCCACGGCGTCGTCTTTTCAATTCGTCCGGAATATCAAACTTTTCCCTGGGGAGCAGCAGCGCTGCGTGGGCTAAATCCAGGAGCTGGGCTCTGTCGTAAACAATAACAGTTGACTCCTGTCGACATTCAGCTGCGATAAAATCCATAATCCTGAACTGTTATAGTTCAACTGTAGCAAAATAAAAAATAAAAATAAAGAAAATAGACGAAATAGACGAAAGAAAACGAACTAAAACAACAATTTATGCACGAACAACGGGAGCTGCTTAACAGGCGACCACTCAGGGCGGCGCCAAACATACACACAAACATACATATAACGGTGACAAACGGTGCCCACGAACTGTTAGGGCCTACATAAAGCTGTCCCAACAGCAGAGTCCCAACACCTTACCACTGCTACACCTGGCTATAAGCGGAGCCTTGTCTGGCAGCAAAACAGTTCATTCAGCCTCATTTACTGCCTTTTAAAAAAACATAGCTGATATGGCTGACTTGCTTAAACAAATGTAGTTTCTACTGACAATTGAGATGTACAAACTATGGCACAAGGAGACGACAAGCAGATAATTTATTTTATTTAACTAGGACGGTCAGTTAAGAACAAAATCTTATTTACAATGACTGCCTACACCGGCCAAACTCAGACAACAATGGGCACCACCCTATGGGACTCCCAATCACAGCCAGTTGTGATACAGTCTGGATTCAATCCAGGTTGTCTTTAGTGACACCTCTAGTACTGAGATGCAGTGTCTTAGACCACTGCGCCACTTGGGAGCCCTGGATAAGAGGCAATCCGTAATTTCGATTAAGACATTAATTAGCGAGCTAGGACGGACGTAGGTCTCTATTTGTTTAGCACTTTTGAAATGTACAGTGACAGAATTCAGAACATTGGCCGTTCTTACAGTGTTCTCCCTGTACACCAAGTCAGAACAGTAGGATAAATAAAGGGGGAATATAGGCAGACAATGAAAGCTCTTACAATATTCAATGATTACATTTCTCTAAAAAAGGTTATAGGCTACATGTGCACCACCAAGTCAGAACAGTAGGCGAAATTAAGAGGTGAAAATAGAACAAATTATTAGGGTGAGTCACATGGGCTACTAACAGCTTACTACACAACATACACTTAGTATTACTTTCTTAGCTACAGTATACATACATCTCCCTGGCATATTACATCATTTATGCAGCAGCATACAATACATATTTGGACTCACCTTGTTGTGCTGTGCTCACTTAAACAGGAAGGTGGCGCGGCGGTCCTACGTGGGAAACTTTGGTCATCAAAGAAAGAGAAAGAGGCCGGATTTACAATTCCGAGTTGGATGACCATTCAAAAACGTATTTTCCCCGACTTCCCAATTGCAATGCTTGCAGTTAGCCACTGCCACTGATTCCTTCCAAACCACTCATTGTTGAATTTGCGTTTTCCAACTTGTTGTGTAATGTTTATGTCCAATTGCCGATGAGCACCGATACGTTTATCTATAATTTTTCTTCATTATTTATCTTCATATAACAACGATTAAAAAAATGTTGCCAGTAGATTGTCGACATGATTCATGATGATGACTGCTAGCTAAGGTTTTGAAAGTAAGATGTTGACATGATCAGTCCAATCAAAGCTACTATACAGATAACGTGATTTGACGTCATTTTATCTGTGGCCAATGACCTTGAGCCATCTTGGAAGGGCACTTCTTATATAACTCAATGGCAGCACCCAAATGGCTTGAATTTTCAAGCTCTACCCTTAGACTTGGCGGTGACGTAGTGTCCCCATGAGTGACAGAACACTGAGCCAATCACGGCGCAACGCTCCATATTTTCTGCTGGCTTGCCCCACCACCACAGAAAGCACAGAGCTAGGCTGAAACACTTGTATTTTGGAGCTGCCTTACTCAAGAAAACGAAAAAGAGACCGTGTTTGTATGTGGCTTTATTAACTCAAATATCTTTTTTTACATGTATTAATGTCACATTTTTTGCTAAAAATGTAGGGCTCAAAACAGGTGGGGCAGAGCCCTGAATGATGAGTCGCCACTGGATGAGACAATAGACACCCTAGATCCCTTTTTGAGTCAAAATGCAAGCCGAGATCTACCATTCAGATTTGTTTTTTGAACATTACTTAAAAAACATAATTCTATGTATGCAACATTAACCATATTTTCTACGCTTGAATTGCCCTGCCAATGTTGTTCTTCTCAGACCATTTTTAAACTATATATCACAATTGTAGGTATATGATAACACTGGTAATATTATGTGTTGTATTACTTGTGAGGCACAGCTTTTTTTTACTGGACTGATGACCTCCATCTGATGCTCAGTCTGAGGGGAGGTCCATCAGATGTCCCTGCTCTCTTCCTCCTCTGAGAAAAGGGGACACAGTCTTCCAGCTGATGGCGAAACTAAAGTCGCAATGCATTACTTCTGCTTCATGCACCAATTCATGTTGTTACTCCCATGGCCAGAGAAATTGGAATATTCCTCGATATTGAAAAATATAATAACAATGCAAGCTTATTTAATGGCTATAAAACTGTTGATCAAAGATTGACTGTGACGGTGTAAATATGGACGAGAGCCAGACGCAGGAGATGGTGTGGAATAAACGTATATATTTAATACGTACAGGTAATTCCACAATATAATAAGGAACCGCACTACTGTGCCAGTTAACTACTAAGGTGCTACTAAACCTTAGGCAACCGCCTAGAGCACAGAACCACGAGTAAAACAATAAACTCGGATGAGAAGAACACCATGCATAAACACTGCCACAATAAACAATAACCGACAGGGACCTGAGGGAACAGATGGGAAATATAACATGAATTAATTGGGGAAATAAGAACCAGGTGTGCGTAATGACAAGACAAGACAAATGGATAATGAAGGAGGGAGCGGCAGTGGCTAGAAAGCCGGTGACGACGATCGCCGAAGCATGCCTGAACAAGGGGATGAGGCAACTTCGAATGGAGTCGTGACATTGACAGCGCTGAATAATAACTTAAACATGAAACTACTCATGAAAACAGCAGCTCTTTGCTGTATTCGTTGAGTCTCTCTAGTCATGGTTTAAAAAAAAAATTGAATCTCACTCCACCCTTTCTGTATACAATAGCCATGTTGTTAGCTGTTCAAGAGTCTTATGGCTTTGGGGGTAAAAGCTGTTAAGAAGCCTTTTGGACCTAGACTTGGTGCTCCGGTACCGCGTGGTAGCAGAGAGAACAGTCTATGACTGGGGTGGCTGGAGTCTTTGACAATTTTGAGGGTCTTCTTCTGACACCGCCTGGTATAGAGGTCCTGGATGGCGGGAAGCTTGGCCCCAGTGACGTACTGGGCCTACCCTCTGTAGTGCCTTGCGGTCGGAGGCTGAGCAGTTGCATAGCGCCAACTGTAAAGTTTGGTGGAGGAGGAATAATGGTCTGGGACTGTTTTTCATGGTTCAGGCCCCTTAGTTCCAGTGAAGGGAAATCTTAACGCTACAATGACATTCTAGACAATTCTGCAAAATATTTCACAGCGATTTAGAATGATTCCCTACACTATTCAGTACTTGTTCTCTCACATAAACTGAAATTGAGCGAACAGTGTAGACTTTAAGCAACCAGGAAATGACAGAGCTATTTCCACTAGATAACACAGCCCCAAAGTCTGAATAGCATTCCCATGTTGACAACAGATGCCACTTTGGCAGGAGAAGGCGAATATCACAGCCAATCACAACACTGACGGGTAAGTAATACTGTGAAACACTATCATTCCACTATTCATGCAGCAATGAACATGTTCTATCATGGAGTGTCTATTCGGTAATTGGAGAACATGCCTTGACATGATGGAGATGCATGAGCTTTTTTCTCAATTAACAATAAGGCATTCACGGGAGCACTCAACTGGTTTTCAACACAATACAATGGTGAGTGTTTAGATATGGGGTGATACTTTCAGAATAATACCTATCACCTGTGGTTGGTTGCATAGTTACATGTGTCCAATAGCCATACAATTCAGTTCATAACCAGATGTGTTTGGTTATACAGCGGCTTGTGTGTTGAAGCCTCCCTGTTGTTGCTGACCGTCATCAAAAAACCTAAGGATGGCACAGGAAAGCGGCTGTCTCAGGTGAACCCAACTGATAGAAAACAACGATTTCCAAAGCTGAGAATAGGTGCGTCTCTGTCTGTCTGTCTGTCTGGAACATGCCCTCCCTTTTCTCTCATCCCATATCATCAATAACCACGCTCTTCCTCTGTATTCCGTGGGGAGACATGAGAGTGGTCGGCTGGCGCGGTCTAGGACAGTGAAAGTATTTCACAACGAGACGGTTCGAAGGAGGAGGCAACAAGAGCTGGATTCTCCAGTTGAGAGGCGCATGTTTCGGTTCGGGGTCGCAAACCTACAGCCAAAACATACATACAAGGATATCCTATCCAAGGTAAGATTGATTTTATTCGTTTTGGTATTCTTTAAATCCAGTTTTGGTAATTGCATAAGAGGGTGCTGGAGTGTTTTGCTGAATTCTAAAGCATCTCTCCATTCCCCAGTCAGACTTCTCTGGGATGGGAATGTAGAAAGCGTGCCCCATTTGACGCCTTCGGTTTGTTTAAAACATGCACACTTGTTTGTTATGATGAACGTTTAAGTTAGCCTAGGTATACTGTGATCGCTTTCATTCATTGCTTGACAAAGATCGTACTTTTTGGAGAAATGTCCTCTGGTCTGATGAAACAAAAATATAACTGTTTGGCCATAATGACCATCGTTATGTTTGGAGGAAAAAGGGGGAGGCTTGCAAGCCGAAGAACACCATCCAAACCGTGAAGCACGGGGGTGGCAGCATCATGTTGTGGGGGTGCTTTGCTGCAAGAGGGACTGGTGCACTTCACAAAATAGATGGCATCATGAGGAAGGAAAAGTATGT
Organism: Thymallus thymallus; assembly: GCA_023634145.1. Classification (NCBI taxonomy): domain Eukaryota; kingdom Metazoa; phylum Chordata; class Actinopteri; order Salmoniformes; family Salmonidae; genus Thymallus; species Thymallus thymallus. The sequence continues at coordinate 19,865,984 of CM042421.1, read as the reverse complement.
GGATATATTGAAGCAACATCTCAAGACATCAGTCAGGAAGTTAAAGCTTGGTTGCAAATTGATCTTCCAAATGGACAATGACCCCAAGCATACTTCCAAAGTTGTGGCAAAATGGCTTAAGGACAACAAAGTGGAGTGGCCATCACAAAGCCCTGACCTCAATCCTATAGAACATTTGTGGGCAGAACTGAAAAAGCGTGTGCAAGCAAGGAGGCCTACAAACCTGACTCAGTTACACCAGTTCTGTCAGGAGGAATGGGCCAAAATTCACCCAACTTATTGTGGGAAGCTTGTGGAAGGCTACCCGAATCATTTGACCCAAGTTAAACAATTTAAAGGCAATGCTACCAAATACTAATTGAGTGTATGTAAACTTCTGACCCACTGGGAATGTAAATAAATTATTATCTATACTATTATTCTGCAATTTCACATTCTTAAAATAAAGTGGTGATCCTAACTGATCTAAGACAGGGAATATTTTTACTAGGATTAAGTGTCAGGAATTGTGAAAAACTGAGTTTAAATGTATTTGGCTAAGGTGTATGTAATCTTCCGACTTCAACTGTAAATGCTGCTGAATACAAGGAGGCGCTATAAAAGCCGGTAAAATGACACCGATAGAACTGTCATATTGGTTTTTTGTTCAGCGCTTTTTCATGTGGAATCAGCGCTGGCGCTCATTTATTGAGTAATCAGAAGTCGGAGAGTGCTCTCTCTGAAAGTGAGAGATATCTATCTATCTATCTTGCGCAACAAGGTTAATAAATTATTGGGAGAGAGAGAGATGTGTTCTGACAGTATTGTTATCTATGTTGGGTAACTGCCTTTATTCCGAATTATAATACCTCCAACGTTAACAGGAGATAATGTTGGAGATACTGTTGTATATTGCATTATGACAATGTGTTTGTCCGTTGCTATCACATTTTGCCCGTTAGAATTAGCCAGTATCTGTATTATGTGCGACTTCCAGTAGTCAGATTTGAATTAATATACCGTATAGCTCTTTACAACATATCTGAGGTTTCTGAACCCTAGTATGTGGTGTGTGAGAGTAGCTTGTCACATATGTCACAAGTCATCTTTTTTTGTTTGTTTTTTAAAGAGTATGTATGAAAGGTAATGTCTTGCGGTGGTTTCTAAACCTAGATGTCACTGATAGGTTGAATTATCGTCGGACTGGCACTGCCCTATATTTACTTTTAGTTCTGTCAGGAGATTGGCTGCTCTTGTTCACAGTTAAGTAGTTATGTGTGTGTGAATATGTGCGAGGTGTCGCAAACTGACAGAGTAAACATTGACACTTCATTCCCTTCATAAACGTCCATGTAAAAGCAGCGCTACATTAGTGTACACTCATTCCAGTAAGGTACGTAGTAATGCAATTTCCTGAGAACATTACGCAAGAGATGATAGTTGACCCTCCTCACTGAGCACTAAGTCTAAAGTACATCCTCACGAGTTCCAGGGGCATTCTCTCTCTCTCTCTCTCTCTCTCTCTCTCTCTCTCTCTCTCTCTCTCTCTCTCTCTCTCTCTCATCAAGGGTGAACTCAGTAGCTGTGGGCAACCTCATCCGTTCCTGGTTGATTCTTTCCTCTCCACTTCGAAAAGTCCCGTCCTCCTTTCAACTCGTGTTCATTTCCCGAAAGTAAAAGTTTGGGGCGGAAGAGTTGTGCGTTTTTTAAAGCATCTACTTGTAGAACAGCCACTGCTAGGGTATGAATCTGTCAGGGACATTAGGGTCAGTCAGGAGACCTGCATGGTTTCTTGTCAAAGAGACTTTGTGTTATGCAAACACATCAGGATGCTTGTTTGAGGGGGAGTTTTGGGGCATGTGATGTAGCTACAGGTGCTCTGGACCTAAGAGAGAGAAAGAAAAAAAAAAACCTGTTGAGAATCTCAGTAGTCATAGTCTCTGTAATCAGAGATATTCCACTGCTTGAGAACTCCTCAACTATAATAATCTCCTCAAACAGGCACTTAAAGGAGCAGTCAGCAGTTGCTACGTCCATTGAGCTTAGTTCAACTGTCGTAACTCATCAGAATTCAAAATATGAGCTTTTTTTACTCCAGTGTTTGTAAACAAAGTCAATTTAAACAAACGCTGTACGGCTTAAAAACATGTTTCAAACTATAATTTGGATATCATGGATGGTCAGTCCTTACACCCACAGTTCTGTCTTTGAATTTGAGAGTGGTTACATTTCTCTTTTTACCAAAACAGTGGCGGGGACATACTTTGTTATTGTTGTAACTGCCGATTGCTACTTTTAATGACCCCACTAAAAAAGTGCTGAAGAAAAAGGTAGACCCCCAAGTTGAACAGTCTCATACGCTGGAATGCAAGGACCTGCCTGTGTAGTAGAAAAAACTCTTCCTCTTAAAAACGAAGGCACTTCTGGAGTTTGTAGAAGAAATATAGACTTTATTGCAAAAAGACAACGAAGCCGAGTGTCCTGCAGGAACCACTCCCCTGCAGGAACCACTCCCGTACATCTCTAAGTTTTTGGCTTATGTACAAGTTTTGAAATGTTTATTCATAAGACACAGTTATCACAGCTCCATCCATTCTATTCTTCTCCAACCTGGTCTCAAAACTCCTGATGCTACTTCTCGCTTTCTCCTTATTTGGAGATAACATTGGCACAGAATACATGTCTAGTTCTAAGTCAGGAAAATGGGAGGTACACAGGAAGCCTTTACCCCTGGGGGAGTCTCCTGACTCTGGTAACATTCCCCTGGTCAAAGGTCAACCTGCTGAGTAGTAGGGGGTTGCCTACACCCTACTCTCATCTGCTGAGGACAAAGAGATCTTGTCCCTGCTTTAAAACATACCAAGCTAAGTATATTCAGAGAGCTATAAAGAATTGGAAATTACACAATAGTCCCCCCTTTGGGACGAAACACGTCCCACAAAAACAATGTTAAATTATACTAACATCATGGGTGCATTAATACATATGGGAGTACATTCTTCCTCTCAACTACAAACCTAAAAGGATGAAGTTAAACACAGAAATATAGTGAGGAACATATACAGCATGTGAGTACAGTGTCATCCTCAGGTGTTCACAGTAGAATACATTGTTTAAGCATTTCATTCCATGTTTATCTGTATAAAGCATCTTGTAGTGTCTATTTGCTTCAATTTTGCCTTTGGTAAATAATCACTCCTTCCTGAACCAGGACTCCATCCTAGAATCTTTGTCACATTTAACTTTGATATTCCCTCCTGAATTTAAGCCTCTTTAACTATAAAAGCATTCACAATCATATTTACTAACATCATCTCTTCCAATTGGTGGTTTTGTTAATTTTAGTGGATATTTCGAAAATGTTACACTCATTTCTGCTTCTACTCATGTTCAATCTTATCCTATCAATAGAACTCCCCATACTTTCCCGACATTTTGCTTCTCACATTGGATATTCAAATTTCTTTATGTCACATCTTATATTCTGCCATATAGCACATCTATAGGTTGGTTCTGGTACAATTACCACTTTTTCTGTGAAAGATTTACTCTACTGTACACAATTGTCCACCTAATGTTTCATAGCTGTTTACTTCTTCCACATCCATTCCCTCACTTCTATTGACACCTCTGCAGATGCAGAGACTGATGTATTATTGTCAATCAAATCAGCAGAACACATTATCCCTTCCTTTTTATAACTATTAGGAACTCTGCCAGTCATTCGTTGTTCACGAGTCCATGGTACCCACTTGATCCTCTCATGCCTGTTAATGATCAGCGCTGAAACACCTTTAGTTGTACCAGTCATTGTCGTTCTTCTAGCTTCGAATTGTCCCATTTGTAAGGTGGTTGCTTTGGGGCTCATCAATGTCTGGCCCTGTAGCACCAGAGCACGTAGCTCAACAGCAACATTCACATTGCCAGTGTCCCCCATAGCTGGAGTCTCAACAGAGAGTGATGATTCTGCCTGAGCATCCTCCCTCTCCCCTTCGTCTTCTGTCCTTGTGTCATCTCCTTCCCCGGATGGGGTTTCCCGCATCTTCTGCTCCCTCATCGTTGGATCGCTGTACCCGTCGTGGTATTCTGGTGCAGTGGTTGAGATGGCACCAGGTCGAACTTCCCTCTACTCGAACAGCGGTTGGTGTGGCCTGGGTGACCGTATAAGGACCCTCTCATCTCGATTCATTCCACCTCCTCCGGAAGTCTCTGATGCAGACTCTGTCCCCTGGCTCGACTGCTCGAATTGGGTCCACCTCCTGCTCTGGAACCCTGTATTTCTCCTGTAGATAAACAACTTTATGCAGAGTAGTTAATAGTCTATTGTACTCATTCAATTCACTCTCCATATTCTCTAAAAGGTGGACCATCACAAGACCCTCTAAGAATTGACACTGGAATAAGTTGAACTGTAAGCATTTCATGCAGTGTTAGATGTGTTATTTGATTAGTTTTATGCTATAAGTCATTAGTCACAGAGAAAAAACACCCACCTGATTCATCAGTTTACTCTCACAGATTTAATCATATCTACATAGTCCATTACCAGGTGTTTAAATGGTCCTTCTGGTCCTGGAATATGTCCAATTGGTGCTGCTAACCTCTTCCTGATATTATTTAATGCACATATTTGACACGCTTCACACTCTGCTCGTCTTAAATCCACTGTTTCTTGCATGTATGGAGACCAAAAACCTTGTTTTTAAATTTTCCTCATCACCTCCCCCCTTGCGCAATGGTCAAAACCATGCGCATTTGTAACAAGTCATTTCAACAGTACAATAGAGCTACTACCAGTCCTCCATGTGTTCTCCGCAATCCATTTGTGTCTCGTCACCCCCCTTTCACCCGATATACTTGGCTCATATCTCTCTGCTCTCTCTTGCATTCTCAGTATGTCATCTATTGCAAGCTACTTCTTCTTCATCTGTAAATTTTATATAATGTAATTATAATAAACTTATCCCATTAATATAACACTTCCTGCACTAGTTCTCCTATATCTCATATCCAATACACATTGTCTGCCTTTGCCTGTATATATTTGCTGCCTGTAATCTTCACCATTTATTGTCCTGTTCCTTCCCTGTCTATTACTATCCCTTCTAATGTATACTTAATTTGAATACCCATTCTACATAGTGCATCCTTTCCTAATAAATTTACTGGAGTATGTTCTGATTACAATTCCGGTATGCAGGCGGTTGTCCTTCCTGCTTCTAAATTTAGTGGTGCTGTCATAGACATTAGCAGCATTTGTCCCAAGAATCCTATTGTCTTCGTAAATTTACATGACATGGAGAGGTTAGGCAAAATTTGGATTTATACTCAAATACATTGCTCCAGTATCTATCATCATGGGTGTGCCTCTATTAGTTACCCGAACCTGTAGCATAGGTTCATCATCAGCTTGCATGGTTATTGCTGTAAACTGACCCTCCCCTTTAGGACTCTCTGGGAATCCCTAGTCCCTTTAATTTGGTCTTCCTCAGCGGGTCACTGGTCCCTGTGGAGCCTGTGTTTGAGATTGCTGCCATGCATCTGGGTAGGACCATTTCCTTGCCAAGTGTCCTGTTGTGGATGCCTAAGCATCCAAGGATTGGTAGGACAATTCCTTCTGGTGTGCCCTGTCTGACTGCACCCCCAGCAGGCACCTGGTGGTCCTTTTCGACCTCGATTCTGTTGTGCCCGATACTGCGGTTGATACCCCTGTGTTCGAGGTGCATTTCTGTTGATTTTATTTTGCCAGCCTCCCGGGGATTGCTGTGTATACACATTCACTACTGGCGGAGCAGGTGCCCTTGGACCCTGCTGTTGAGGTGGCGGTTGCGGGCCTCCATGAGTGACTGGCACAGGTAGAGGTGACAGGGTTAGAGGAACCTGTGTTTTCTTTTTGTCCTTTTTTGTTAGTTCATCCAGCTGCATTTGTGTCAGCTTTCTCTGGATGTCTCTGACCTGGTCTGCCAGTCTTTGTTCATCTTTTCGATATTCTTCCACTGCATGGACAACCTGGTCACAGAATTCCTCGTGGGTTTTTGATGTCAGTCCCACCACATTGTCCAGTCTGCTCTTGACCGCTGTCAGCATGGATTCCACCAGAGTTGTCCTGAACATCGTTGTTATCAGTGGGTCTGTCTCTGGAGCCCTTTCAGTCTCCTGCTGATTAATTCTTGTTGGATATTCGTTCCTTAGGGCCCTCCACACCCTAGTTCTGTATTGATCGAACAGTTCTCCATCCATCACCCGTTCCTCTGTCAGGTCCCCCATGCCACCTGCTGCCAATACGTCATCCATTTTGGCCTTTCCCACCACCCTGGCCAACACTGCCTTCAGGTCCCCCACCGCCAGCAGTTTCCCCATCGTCTGCTCTTCAAAAGCCCCAATCCAATTTCTGGCCCCATCATGGATGCTTGGCAGTTTGCTCACCAGGCCCTCCAGGTCCTGACAACCACAGGGTTCAAATTGCATCTGAGTCCCTTTTAACATCTTCAAAAGAAAGCTATATACCGTTTAGGTTGTTTTAAAATCTGTTCTAGGCCTTAGCTACCTTCCTACACATTAATCTGCTTTCCTCCACAAGAAATTATACTATCTTCTCTGAACACATCCACTCTCTCCTCTACCTCCTCATTACGTTCTTTATCTCGTCGAGATATAACACATCTATTCTGACCTACTTCCTCCTGAAGCCCCTCAGTTTTACTCAGTCTCCGATCAGGGCAGGGATTTCGTCTCTGTCCTCTCTGGCTGAGACCTCCTGGGTTTTCCTAGAAATGAGAATACAAAAACCTAACAGTAAAAGTTAGTTTCCTCATATAATGTTAACAGATCATTTTCCAGTCTAGTCAGGTCAGTCTGTTTGTCAATCATCGGCCTATAATATGGAACATTCATGGGACGGCCTGTTAACATCTCATGAGGGCTAAACCCAGTACCCCTATAGGGGCTGCTTCACATTCTCCTCAGCACCAGATGTATACATTCTTATTTCAGGTTCAACCTGTTAATCTAGGCTTTACCCATTACTTTTTGGATCATAGCGACACATTTCTGATCTATTCCCATCATCAGGACAATTTGGGTCACGGCATCTCTTGTAACATGGGTGCCGTGTGTCTACAAACAAGGTTTCTGGGATTCCGAATCCAGGGAATATTTCCCTTACCAGACTGTTAGCTACTATGTTGGCATCACAGCAGGTATAACCCTCGTATGACTCTGTCACTTATCACTAGACAAGAGCACTTTATCTCCTTTCTCTCAATCATATCAATAAAGTCTAATGCAATGTGTGTAAATACACCACTAAGTAAAATTACCTAGTTTAAGAGGTGTCTACTTGGCAATGTTATATTGAATACACATAACGCATATTCTATAACTATGTTGTTTTCTATGTTCTTTTAACTTCTGCTAAGTTTAGGCCAAACCAATCTCGTAAAAAACCTATAACCTTATGTACCATATTCCTTCTTGATGAATGACTCACCAACCATGAGCCTATTCGCCAAACCTACGGAATAAGCTACTCTAGCAACACAAATTTACCTGAAAGGTGTTGTCACAGAGGCCATCAGGGCCCTGGGAGCAACCTCTGGTCTCCCTTAGGGAGTGAGACATATGGTCAGTCCCCTGTTGTTGTTGCAACTCAACAACAGGCGAGGCCATAGCAAAAACCAGATACACAACATGGGTGTGAAACCTTTCAGCAGCAACTTTATTACCTAAGCTAATATTGTCTTGATTGCCTTGCAGGCTTAAACCCTCAAAATGCCAACCTAGCTGGGAGCAACATAGCTTCCAGCAGGGCCTCAATCTGTAACGTATTATTTTCCTAATATTTCCATATGCATTCATAAAGTCACTGCTTTTCCAAACCCCTACTCATAGTAGGCAAACACCAATCATATATGCTAAATCAGAATATCTATTAACATGTACACCACTACCTAGTTTACATGCCTCAGTGAGGGCCATCATAGTAAATTAGAACCTATAATTATCCTGTCTAGTCAAAAGTGAAATAAACCACAAATAAAAGTTGATCAATATTGTCCTATTAAGTAAGACTGTCAACTAAAACACAAAATAAAACTAACCCATGTTCTATCAATACTGTCCTATCAATTGAGACAATCTCATATTTTAACCTATTTTACTGACACCTTTCTAGTTTCTATATTGTCTAGTTCCTCCTTATTGTCTCTGCCTGTTCCCTATGTTGCTATTCTGTGTCTTCGTAATACACTACCTCCACTTAGTAAACTACTTCAAAACTATTCCCTTCTAAATTATCATGGGTCAGCAACACATCTGTTACTCCATCGTCCCAATACAGCCAGAGGCTTTCCTATTACCGTCACAGCAAAACCCCCACATTTGTTTCTTATCAAGCTCAAACGTTAAAACCACACAGCCCAGGCAAACGCCCTTCATTGGAATGTATTTAAGATACACCAAAATTATAACTCCATCATCTACTAGGGTCGTCTACATGTATTGTAACTTAAAATGCCAATTAATTTATCATGTCAGTCAATATATAATACCATCTATTACACACAACCTCGGTTAATGAGGAGTAAAATGTCACACGATATACAACAATCAACAATCAGAGACAAACGATGCCACATGTTGGTTATTACCGTTCCACACACAATCACGACAAAACTCGTCAGTTTATCGTCCTCTCATTCCAACATACAACCATAGGCCTTAATCTGTCATACCTTCTCCGAGTACTCTTTTAAACTTCCCCATGTAACACCTTAAAATACCTCATTACGTGCGTCCTCTAAATTTGCACAATACCAGCTCAAATACCACTCCTTTGATACAAGCCTCTAAACGCAGCCCATCGCTTAGATTCACACTTCCTGTTCCATACCATACAATATACATGATTACAATTCTACAGCTTAGATTTACAATATAAGTAACTTGGGTAAACGCGCACACAGCGGGGTTTCAAGATTAACTTTTCAAACGCACCTCCTTCACAGTCTCACTTCCACATACCTTATCTTTTCCCTGGGCCGCAGTGATCGAATGCTTTCTACCGGGCAACTTCCCGGAAAGACGCACATCTCCTCTTCCATTAAATCCATAGTATATGTTCCTCTAAATATTATTCATACAATGTAGGTTCCTACTATTTATTTTACAATATATGTTATGCGCATTTATAATACCGGTTTCTCATATATTTAACCTGTTTTTTCAGAACCCTAGCATAAGCCAAGTCTGTTTTCTACAGGTTGCCTGTCCATTCAGTCCCTCTAGGATGTACTAAAGGCGGTATTTGCAGGATTTACACTCATATGGGGCTATACGCTCTTCGATAGATTCCCATCACTCAACTTATATATTAAACCTGTTCTTTCAGAACCCTAGCATAAGCCAAGTCTGTTTTCTACAGGTTGCCTGTCCATTCAGTCCCTCTAGGATGTACTAAAGGCGGTATTTGCAGGATTTACACTCATATGGGGCTATACGCTCTTCGATAGATTCCCATCACACACACAACACACTATACGCTCTTCGATAGGTGTTTCCATATGGGGCTATACGCTCTTCGATAGATTCCCATAACTCAACACAACACACTATACGCTCTTCGATAGGTGTTTCAATATGGGGCTGTACGCACTTCGACAGATTCCCATAATTCAACTACAGGGATTCACACACATTCATCACACTTCAATCATACTATATTTCTTTCTTCTACAAACTCTGTGCCTTTTACTTTAAACAATTACATTTAGCCCGTATTCTGGAGAGACCTGAATTTAGTACCTGACCCCCGGTGGCAACCGATCGAATCACGCAAACTTATAGTAAGAACTTTGCTTACCTCTTACACCATGGCCACTGGTGTTTTATAGTTTGCGTATTTCGCTCAGATGCCCCGATGGCCAAGCACCCACAATCCCTTTTCCCAGTCCCATCTGGGGTGCCAATTTGTAGTAGAAAAAACTCTTCCTCTTAAAAACGAAGGCACTTCTGGAGTTTGTAGAAGAAATATAGACTTTATTGCAAAAAGACAACGAAGCCGAGTGTCCTGCAGGAACCACTCCCCTGCAGGAACCACTCCCGTACATCTCTAAGTTTTTGGCTTATGTACAAGTTTTGAAATGTTTATTCATAAGACACAGTTATCACAGCTCCATCCATTCTATTCTTCTCCAACCTGGTCTCAAAACTCCTGATGCTACTTCTCGCTTTCTCCTTATTTGGAGATAACATTGGCACAGAATACATGTCTAGTTCTAAGTCAGGAAAATGGGAGGTACACAGGAAGCCTTTACCCCTGGGGGAGTCTCCTGACTCTGGTAACATTCCCCTGGTCAAAGGTCAACCTGCTGAGTAGTAGGGGGTTGCCTACACCCTACTCTCATCTGCTGAGGACAAAGAGATCTTGTCCCTGCTTTAAAACATACCAAGCTAAGTATATTCAGAGAGCTATAAAGAATTGGAAATTACACAATAGTCCCCCCTTTGGGACGAAACACGTCCCACAAAAACAATGTTAAATTATACTAACATCATGGGTGCATTAATACATATGGGAGTACATTCTTCCTCTCAACTACAAACCTAAAAGGATGAAGTTAAACACAGAAATATAGTGAGGAACATATACAGCATGTGAGTACAGTGTCATCCTCAGGTGTTCACAGTAGAATACATTGTTTAAGCATTTCATTCCATGTTTATCTGTATAAAGCATCTTGTAGTGTCTATTTGCTTCAATTTTGCCTTTGGTAAATAATCACTCCTTCCTGAACCAGGACTCCATCCTAGAATCTTTGTCACATTTAACTTTGATATTCCCTCCTGAATTTAAGCCTCTTTAACTATAAAAGCATTCACAATCATATTTACTAACATCATCTCTTCCAATTGGTGGTTTTGTTAATTTTAGTGGATATTTCGAAAATGTTACACTCATTTCTGCTTCTACTCATGTTCAATCTTATCCTATCAATAGAACTCCCCATACTTTCCCGACATTTTGCTTCTCACATTGGATATTCAAATTTCTTTATGTCACATCTTATATTCTGCCATATAGCACATCTATAGGTTGGTTCTGGTACAATTACCACTTTTTCTGTGAAAGATTTACTCTACTGTACACAATTGTCCACCTAATGTTTCATAGCTGTTTACTTCTTCCACATCCATTCCCTCACTTCTATTGACACCTCTGCAGATGCAGAGACTGATGTATTATTGTCAATCAAATCAGCAGAACACATTATCCCTTCCTTTTTATAACTATTAGGAACTCTGCCAGTCATTCGTTGTTCACGAGTCCATGGTACCCACTTGATCCTCTCATGCCTGTTAATGATCAGCGCTGAAACACCTTTAGTTGTACCAGTCATTGTCGTTCTTCTAGCTTCGAATTGTCCCATTTGTAAGGTGGTTGCTTTGGGGCTCATCAATGTCTGGCCCTGTAGCACCAGAGCACGTAGCTCAACAGCAACATTCACATTGCCAGTGTCCCCCATAGCTGGAGTCTCAACAGAGAGTGATGATTCTGCCTGAGCATCCTCCCTCTCCCCTTCGTCTTCTGTCCTTGTGTCATCTCCTTCCCCGGATGGGGTTTCCCGCATCTTCTGCTCCCTCATCGTTGGATCGCTGTACCCGTCGTGGTATTCTGGTGCAGTGGTTGAGATGGCACCAGGTCGAACTTCCCTCTACTCGAACAGCGGTTGGTGTGGCCTGGGTGACCGTATAAGGACCCTCTCATCTCGATTCATTCCACCTCCTCCGGAAGTCTCTGATGCAGACTCTGTCCCCTGGCTCGACTGCTCGAATTGGGTCCACCTCCTGCTCTGGAACCCTGTATTTCTCCTGTAGATAAACAACTTTATGCAGAGTAGTTAATAGTCTATTGTACTCATTCAATTCACTCTCCATATTCTCTAAAAGGTGGACCATCACAAGACCCTCTAAGAATTGACACTGGAATAAGTTGAACTGTAAGCATTTCATGCAGTGTTAGATGTGTTATTTGATTAGTTTTATGCTATAAGTCATTAGTCACAGAGAAAAAACACCCACCTGATTCATCAGTTTACTCTCACAGATTTAATCATATCTACATAGTCCATTACCAGGTGTTTAAATGGTCCTTCTGGTCCTGGAATATGTCCAATTGGTGCTGCTAACCTCTTCCTGATATTATTTAATGCACATATTTGACACGCTTCACACTCTGCTCGTCTTAAATCCACTGTTTCTTGCATGTATGGAGACCAAAAACCTTGTTTTTAAATTTTCCTCATCACCTCCCCCCTTGCGCAATGGTCAAAACCATGCGCATTTGTAACAAGTCATTTCAACAGTACAATAGAGCTACTACCAGTCCTCCATGTGTTCTCCGCAATCCATTTGTGTCTCGTCACCCCCCTTTCACCCGATATACTTGGCTCATATCTCTCTGCTCTCTCTTGCATTCTCAGTATGTCATCTATTGCAAGCTACTTCTTCTTCATCTGTAAATTTTATATAATGTAATTATAATAAACTTATCCCATTAATATAACACTTCCTGCACTAGTTCTCCTATATCTCATATCCAATACACATTGTCTGCCTTTGCCTGTATATATTTGCTGCCTGTAATCTTCACCATTTATTGTCCTGTTCCTTCCCTGTCTATTACTATCCCTTCTAATGTATACTTAATTTGAATACCCATTCTACATAGTGCATCCTTTCCTAATAAATTTACTGGAGTATGTTCTGATTACAATTCCGGTATGCAGGCGGTTGTCCTTCCTGCTTCTAAATTTAGTGGTGCTGTCATAGACATTAGCAGCATTTGTCCCAAGAATCCTATTGTCTTCGTAAATTTACATGACATGGAGAGGTTAGGCAAAATTTGGATTTATACTCAAATACATTGCTCCAGTATCTATCATCATGGGTGTGCCTCTATTAGTTACCCGAACCTGTAGCATAGGTTCATCATCAGCTTGCATGGTTATTGCTGTAAACTGACCCTCCCCTTTAGGACTCTCTGGGAATCCCTAGTCCCTTTAATTTGGTCTTCCTCAGCGGGTCACTGGTCCCTGTGGAGCCTGTGTTTGAGATTGCTGCCATGCATCTGGGTAGGACCATTTCCTTGCCAAGTGTCCTGTTGTGGATGCCTAAGCATCCAAGGATTGGTAGGACAATTCCTTCTGGTGTGCCCTGTCTGACTGCACCCCCAGCAGGCACCTGGTGGTCCTTTTCGACCTCGATTCTGTTGTGCCCGATACTGCGGTTGATACCCCTGTGTTCGAGGTGCATTTCTGTTGATTTTATTTTGCCAGCCTCCCGGGGATTGCTGTGTATACACATTCACTACTGGCGGAGCAGGTGCCCTTGGACCCTGCTGTTGAGGTGGCGGTTGCGGGCCTCCATGAGTGACTGGCACAGGTAGAGGTGACAGGGTTAGAGGAACCTGTGTTTTCTTTTTGTCCTTTTTTGTTAGTTCATCCAGCTGCATTTGTGTCAGCTTTCTCTGGATGTCTCTGACCTGGTCTGCCAGTCTTTGTTCATCTTTTCGATATTCTTCCACTGCATGGACAACCTGGTCACAGAATTCCTCGTGGGTTTTTGATGTCAGTCCCACCACATTGTCCAGTCTGCTCTTGACCGCTGTCAGCATGGATTCCACCAGAGTTGTCCTGAACATCGTTGTTATCAGTGGGTCTGTCTCTGGAGCCCTTTCAGTCTCCTGCTGATTAATTCTTGTTGGATATTCGTTCCTTAGGGCCCTCCACACCCTAGTTCTGTATTGATCGAACAGTTCTCCATCCATCACCCGTTCCTCTGTCAGGTCCCCCATGCCACCTGCTGCCAATACGTCATCCATTTTGGCCTTTCCCACCACCCTGGCCAACACTGCCTTCAGGTCCCCCACCGCCAGCAGTTTCCCCATCGTCTGCTCTTCAAAAGCCCCAATCCAATTTCTGGCCCCATCATGGATGCTTGGCAGTTTGCTCACCAGGCCCTCCAGGTCCTGACAACCACAGGGTTCAAATTGCATCTGAGTCCCTTTTAACATCTTCAAAAGAAAGCTATATACCGTTTAGGTTGTTTTAAAATCTGTTCTAGGCCTTAGCTACCTTCCTACACATTAATCTGCTTTCCTCCACAAGAAATTATACTATCTTCTCTGAACACATCCACTCTCTCCTCTACCTCCTCATTACGTTCTTTATCTCGTCGAGATATAACACATCTATTCTGACCTACTTCCTCCTGAAGCCCCTCAGTTTTACTCAGTCTCCGATCAGGGCAGGGATTTCGTCTCTGTCCTCTCTGGCTGAGACCTCCTGGGTTTTCCTAGAAATGAGAATACAAAAACCTAACAGTAAAAGTTAGTTTCCTCATATAATGTTAACAGATCATTTTCCAGTCTAGTCAGGTCAGTCTGTTTGTCAATCATCGGCCTATAATATGGAACATTCATGGGACGGCCTGTTAACATCTCATGAGGGCTAAACCCAGTACCCCTATAGGGGCTGCTTCACATTCTCCTCAGCACCAGATGTATACATTCTTATTTCAGGTTCAACCTGTTAATCTAGGCTTTACCCATTACTTTTTGGATCATAGCGACACATTTCTGATCTATTCCCATCATCAGGACAATTTGGGTCACGGCATCTCTTGTAACATGGGTGCCGTGTGTCTACAAACAAGGTTTCTGGGATTCCGAATCCAGGGAATATTTCCCTTACCAGACTGTTAGCTACTATGTTGGCATCACAGCAGGTATAACCCTCGTATGACTCTGTCACTTATCACTAGACAAGAGCACTTTATCTCCTTTCTCTCAATCATATCAATAAAGTCTAATGCAATGTGTGTAAATACACCACTAAGTAAAATTACCTAGTTTAAGAGGTGTCTACTTGGCAATGTTATATTGAATACACATAACGCATATTCTATAACTATGTTGTTTTCTATGTTCTTTTAACTTCTGCTAAGTTTAGGCCAAACCAATCTCGTAAAAAACCTATAACCTTATGTACCATATTCCTTCTTGATGAATGACTCACCAACCATGAGCCTATTCGCCAAACCTACGGAATAAGCTACTCTAGCAACACAAATTTACCTGAAAGGTGTTGTCACAGAGGCCATCAGGGCCCTGGGAGCAACCTCTGGTCTCCCTTAGGGAGTGAGACATATGGTCAGTCCCCTGTTGTTGTTGCAACTCAACAACAGGCGAGGCCATAGCAAAAACCAGATACACAACATGGGTGTGAAACCTTTCAGCAGCAACTTTATTACCTAAGCTAATATTGTCTTGATTGCCTTGCAGGCTTAAACCCTCAAAATGCCAACCTAGCTGGGAGCAACATAGCTTCCAGCAGGGCCTCAATCTGTAACGTATTATTTTCCTAATATTTCCATATGCATTCATAAAGTCACTGCTTTTCCAAACCCCTACTCATAGTAGGCAAACACCAATCATATATGCTAAATCAGAATATCTATTAACATGTACACCACTACCTAGTTTACATGCCTCAGTGAGGGCCATCATAGTAAATTAGAACCTATAATTATCCTGTCTAGTCAAAAGTGAAATAAACCACAAATAAAAGTTGATCAATATTGTCCTATTAAGTAAGACTGTCAACTAAAACACAAAATAAAACTAACCCATGTTCTATCAATACTGTCCTATCAATTGAGACAATCTCATATTTTAACCTATTTTACTGACACCTTTCTAGTTTCTATATTGTCTAGTTCCTCCTTATTGTCTCTGCCTGTTCCCTATGTTGCTATTCTGTGTCTTCGTAATACACTACCTCCACTTAGTAAACTACTTCAAAACTATTCCCTTCTAAATTATCATGGGTCAGCAACACATCT
The DNA here is from genome assembly GCA_023634145.1 of Thymallus thymallus. Classification (NCBI taxonomy): domain Eukaryota; kingdom Metazoa; phylum Chordata; class Actinopteri; order Salmoniformes; family Salmonidae; genus Thymallus; species Thymallus thymallus. Next base: position 19,850,105 of record CM042421.1, on the reverse strand, counting down.
GTTACTCCATCGTCCCAATACAGCCAGAGGCTTTCCTATTACCGTCACAGCAAAACCCCCACATTTGTTTCTTATCAAGCTCAAACGTTAAAACCACACAGCCCAGGCAAACGCCCTTCATTGGAATGTATTTAAGATACACCAAAATTATAACTCCATCATCTACTAGGGTCGTCTACATGTATTGTAACTTAAAATGCCAATTAATTTATCATGTCAGTCAATATATAATACCATCTATTACACACAACCTCGGTTAATGAGGAGTAAAATGTCACACGATATACAACAATCAACAATCAGAGACAAACGATGCCACATGTTGGTTATTACCGTTCCACACACAATCACGACAAAACTCGTCAGTTTATCGTCCTCTCATTCCAACATACAACCATAGGCCTTAATCTGTCATACCTTCTCCGAGTACTCTTTTAAACTTCCCCATGTAACACCTTAAAATACCTCATTACGTGCGTCCTCTAAATTTGCACAATACCAGCTCAAATACCACTCCTTTGATACAAGCCTCTAAACGCAGCCCATCGCTTAGATTCACACTTCCTGTTCCATACCATACAATATACATGATTACAATTCTACAGCTTAGATTTACAATATAAGTAACTTGGGTAAACGCGCACACAGCGGGGTTTCAAGATTAACTTTTCAAACGCACCTCCTTCACAGTCTCACTTCCACATACCTTATCTTTTCCCTGGGCCGCAGTGATCGAATGCTTTCTACCGGGCAACTTCCCGGAAAGACGCACATCTCCTCTTCCATTAAATCCATAGTATATGTTCCTCTAAATATTATTCATACAATGTAGGTTCCTACTATTTATTTTACAATATATGTTATGCGCATTTATAATACCGGTTTCTCATATATTTAACCTGTTTTTTCAGAACCCTAGCATAAGCCAAGTCTGTTTTCTACAGGTTGCCTGTCCATTCAGTCCCTCTAGGATGTACTAAAGGCGGTATTTGCAGGATTTACACTCATATGGGGCTATACGCTCTTCGATAGATTCCCATCACTCAACTTATATATTAAACCTGTTCTTTCAGAACCCTAGCATAAGCCAAGTCTGTTTTCTACAGGTTGCCTGTCCATTCAGTCCCTCTAGGATGTACTAAAGGCGGTATTTGCAGGATTTACACTCATATGGGGCTATACGCTCTTCGATAGATTCCCATCACACACACAACACACTATACGCTCTTCGATAGGTGTTTCCATATGGGGCTATACGCTCTTCGATAGATTCCCATAACTCAACACAACACACTATACGCTCTTCGATAGGTGTTTCAATATGGGGCTGTACGCACTTCGACAGATTCCCATAATTCAACTACAGGGATTCACACACATTCATCACACTTCAATCATACTATATTTCTTTCTTCTACAAACTCTGTGCCTTTTACTTTAAACAATTACATTTAGCCCGTATTCTGGAGAGACCTGAATTTAGTACCTGACCCCCGGTGGCAACCGATCGAATCACGCAAACTTATAGTAAGAACTTTGCTTACCTCTTACACCATGGCCACTGGTGTTTTATAGTTTGCGTATTTCGCTCAGATGCCCCGATGGCCAAGCACCCACAATCCCTTTTCCCAGTCCCATCTGGGGTGCCAATTTGTAGTAGAAAAAACTCTTCCTCTTAAAAACGAAGGCACTTCTGGAGTTTGTAGAAGAAATATAGACTTTATTGCAAAAAGACAACGAAGCCGAGTGTCCTGCAGGAACCACTCCCCTGCAGGAACCACTCCCGTACATCTCTAAGTTTTTGGCTTATGTACAAGTTTTGAAATGTTTATTCATAAGACACAGTTATCACAGCTCCATCCATTCTATTCTTCTCCAACCTGGTCTCAAAACTCCTGATGCTACTTCTCGCTTTCTCCTTATTTGGAGATAACATTGGCACAGAATACATGTCTAGTTCTAAGTCAGGAAAATGGGAGGTACACAGGAAGCCTTTACCCCTGGGGGAGTCTCCTGACTCTGGTAACATTCCCCTGGTCAAAGGTCAACCTGCTGAGTAGTAGGGGGTTGCCTACACCCTACTCTCATCTGCTGAGGACAAAGATATCTTGTCCCTGCTTTAAAACATACCAAGCTAAGTATATTCAGAGAGCTATAAAGAATTGGAAATTACACAATACCTGCTGTTGGGATTGTCTATGAAGCTAGTGAATACTGTAGGGCAATGCATAGGGAAGTGCAGTCTAATGTGTTTCATGTGATGGTGTTTCATGTGATGGTTTGAAGACGTCAGGCCCAGGAGCCATGTTAATGGGACTTTATGATGCACTTCAGCCCTAGTCAATACAAACACATTAGACTGAAGCAATAACAATAACTTTGGGGGAAGGTGGTTATAATTGCTGACTACTGGCTTTGTAGGATGTTTATTACTGCTTTAGTTAACTTATTAGAGGCATATAAAGGTGAAAATATCGGCGATGCCATTACTGTAACTTTGCTTCTGATCCAAAGTTCCGTACAGTCCCATAATTAGTGTGACCATGTAATCTATTTAATTGACTGATTTGGTTTTGTGATTTGTGTGCTCCGTGCCAGTGGAGATGTTAATCCTGTCAAATATGGTCCTATTCCCACTGGGAGAGATTGAGGAGCGGCGTGGCGAAAGAGATTGCTATTTTTAATTTCACATTACTTCCTTGCCTTACCTTTCATTGTGTCTGGCTACGCTACATTCTTGGTCCGCAGCTCAAATCAACAGTAAATATCAAAGTAGCCACTAGCCAGTAAATTAAGCAAAAACAAGTTAATAATCCAAGTAATTTTTCTACTAAAACGTATTACAATATTGAATAATGCAACAATCCACAAGCATGTGCAGACAATTAAATAGTGATGAAAAATCGATACAGTTACATATCGGGATATTCTTTTTTACGATATATTGTTAGCATATCAATAATGAACGTTTACCCCTCCCATACAAAAATAAAAGTACAGTAGCATTATACAGTGTCATTCATATTATAATACACAGTAGCGTTATACAGTGTCATTCATATCATACGGCAGCCCGTCCTCCTCAGGAAGCTGAAAAGATTTGGCATGGTTCCTCGGATCCTCAAAAAGTTCTACAGCTGCACCATCAAGAGCATCTTGACTGACTGCATCACCACTTGGTATGTCAAATGCACCGCCCTGTGCTACAGAGGGTGGTGCGGACGGCCCAGTACATCACTGGGGCCGAGCTCCTTGCCATCCAGGACCTCTATATCAGGCGGTATCAGAGGAAGGCCTGAAAAATTGCCAAAGTTTCCAGCCACCCAAGCCATAGACTGTTCACTCTGCTACCGTCTGGCTAACGTTACTGGAGCATCGGCTCTCTGACCAACAGGCTCCGAGACAACTTCTACCCCTAAGCCAGAAGACTGCTAAATGTCAATTAATGGTACCCAAACTATCTGCACTGACTCTATCTTGCACTGACCATATGCACACTCATTAGACTATATACACACACCATATACACACTCACTAGACTATATACACACACCATATACACACTCACTAGACTATATACACACACCATATACACACTCACTAGACTATATACACACACCATATACACACTCACTAGACTATATACACACACCATATACACACTCACTAGACTATATACACACACCATATACACACTCACTAGACTATATACACACACCATATACACACTCACTAGACTATATACACACACCATATACATACTCACTAGACTATATACACACACCATATGCACACTCACTAGACTTTATATACACACCATATACACACTCACTCACACACACTACACTGACATTCCCACACAAAACCCACACACATTCACATACACTACACACACACACACACACACACACACACACACACACATTACACACAAGCACATTCACACACTTTTACACTCATCATTTGCTGCTGCTACTCTGTTCTTTATTTGACTCTTATTATTATCTATCCTGATGCCTGGTCACTTTACCCTGCCTTCATGTCCTGTACATACCTACCTCAAATACCTCCTACCTCTGCACATTGATCTGGTACTGGTACTCCCTGTATATAGCTCCATTATTGATCTGGTACTGGTACTCCCTGTATATAGCTTCATTATTGATCTGGTACTGGTACTTCCTGTATATAGCTCCATTATTGATCTGGTACTGGTACTCCCTGTATATAGCTCCATTATTGATCTGGTACTGGTACTTCCTGTATATAGCTCCATTATTGATCTGGTACTGGTACTTCCTGTATATAGCTCCATTATTGATCTGGTACTGGTACTCCCTGTATATAGCTCCATCATTGATCTGGTACTGGTACTCCCTGTATATAGCTTCATTATTGATCTGGTACTGGTACTCCCTGTATATACAGTGGGGAGAACAAGTATTTGATACACTGCCGATTTTGCAGGTTTTCCTACTTACAAAGCATGTAGAGGTCTGTAATTTTTATCATAGGTACACTTCAACTGTGAGATACGGAATATAAAACAAAAATCCAGAAAATCACATTGTATGATTTTTAAATAATTAATTTGCATTTTATTGCATGACATAAGTATTTGATCACCTACCAACCAGTAAGAATTCCGTCTCTCACAGACCTGTTAGTTTTTCTTTAAGAAGCCCTCCTGTTCTCCACTCATTACCTGTATTAACTGCACCTGTTTGAACTTGTTACCTGTATAAAAGACACCTGTCCACACACTCAATCAAACGGACTCCACACACTCAATCAAACAATTGTGTAAGGACATCAGGGATAAAATTGTAGACCTACACAAGGCTGGGATGGGCTACAGGACAATAGGCAAGCAGCTTGGTGAGAAGGCAACAACTGTTGACGCAATTATTAGAAAATGGAAGAAGTTCAAGATGACGGTCAATCTCCCTTGGTCTGGGGCACCATGCAAGATCTCACCTCGTGGGGCATCAATGATCATGAGGAAGGTGAGGGATCAGCCCAGAACTACACAGCAGGACCTGGTCAATGACCTGAAGAGAGCTGGGACCACAGTCTCAAAGAAAACCATTAGTAACACACTGCGCCGTCATGGATTAAAATCCTGCAGCGCACGCAAGGTCCCCCTGCTCAAGCCAGTGCATGTCCAGGCCCGTCTGAAGTTTGCCAATGACCATCTGGATGATCCAGAGGAGGAATGGGAGAAGGTCATGTGGTCTGATGAGACAAAAATAGAGCTTTTTGGTCTAAACTCCACTCGCCGTGTTTGGAGGAAGAAGAAGGATGAGTACAACCCCAAGAACACCATCCCAACCGTGAAGCATGGAGGTGGAAACATCATCCTTTGGGGATGCTTTTCTGCAAAGGGGACAGGACGACTGCACCGTATTGAGGGGAGGATGGATGGGGCCATGTATCGCGAGATCTTGGCCAACAACCTCCTTCCCTCAGTAAGAGCATTGAAGATGGGTCGTGGCTGGGTCTTCCAGCATGACAACGACCCGAAACACACAGCCAGGGCAACTAAGGAGTGGCTCCGTAAGAAGCATCTCAAGGTCCTGGAGTGGCCTAGCCAGTCTCCAGACCTGAACCCAATAGAAAATCTTTGGAGGGAGCTGAAAGTCCGTATTGCCCAGCGACAGCCCCGAAACCTGAAGGATCTGGATCGAGGAGTGGGTCAAAATCCCTGCTGCAGTGTGTGCAAACCTGGTCAAGAACTACAGGAAACGTATGATCTCTGTAATTGCAAACAAAGGTTTCTCTACCAAATATTAAGTTCTGCTTTTCTGATGTATCAAATACTTATGTCATGCAATAAAATGCAAATGAATTACTTAAAAATCATACAATGTGATTTTCTGGATTTTTGTTTTAGATTCCGTCACTCACAGTTGAAGAGTACCTATGATAAAAATTACAGACTTCTACATGCTTTGTAAGTGGGAAACCTGCAAAATCGGCAGTGTATCAAATACTTGTTCTCCCCACTGTAGCTCCATCATTGATCTGGTACTCCCTGTATATAGCTCCATTATTGATCTGGTACTGGTACTCCCTGTATATAGCTTCATTATTGATCTGGTACTGGTACTCCCTGTATATAGCTTAATTATTGATCTGGTACTGGTACTCCCTGTATATAGCTCCATTATTGATCTGGTACTGGTACTTCCTGTATATAGCTCCATCATTGATCTGGTACTCCCTGTATATAGCTCCATCATTGATCTGGTACTCCCTGTATATAGCTCCATTATTGATCTGGTACTGGTACTCCCTGTATATAGCTTCATTATTGATCTGGTACTGGTACTCCCTGTATATAGCTCCATCATTGATCTGGTACTCCCTGTATATAGCTCCATTATTGATCTGGTACTGGTACTCCCTGTATATAGCTTCATTATTGATCTGGTACTGGTACTCCCTGTATATATTGCTCCATTATTGATCTGGTACTGGTACTCCCTGTATATATAGCTCCATTATTGATCTGGTACTGGTACTCCCTGTCTATAGCTTCATTATTGATCTGGTACTGGTACTCCCAGTATATAGCTCCATTATTGATCTGGTACTGGTACTCCCAGTATATAGCTCCATTATTGATCTGGTACTGGTACTTCCTGTATATAGCTCCATTATTGATCTGGTACTGGTACTCCCTGTATATAGCTCCATTATTGATCTGGTACTGGTACTTCCTGTATATAGCTCCATTATTGATCTGGTACTGGTACTTCCTGTATATAGCTCCATTATTGATCTGGTACTGGTACTCCCTGTCTATAGCTTCATTATTGATCTGGTACTGGTACTCCCTGTATATAGCTCCATCATTGATCTGGTACTCCCTGTAAATAGCTCCATTATTGATCTGGTACTGGTACTCCCTGTATATAGCTCCATTATTGATCTGGTACTGGTACTTCCTGTATATAGCTCCATTATTGATCTGGTACTGGTACTTCCTGTATATAGCTCCATTATTGATCTGGTACTGGTACTTCCTGTATATAGCTTCATTATTGATCTGGTACTGGTACTTCCTGTATATAGCTTCATTATTGATCTGGTACTGGTACTCCCTGTATATAGCTCCATCATTGATCTGGTACTCCCTGTATATAGCTCCATCATTGATCTGTTACTGGTACTCCCTGTATATAGCTCCATTATAGATCTGGTACTTCCTGTATATAGCTCCATTATTGATCTGGTACTTCCTGTATATAGCTCCATTATTGATCTGGTACTGGTATTTTACTCCTCTTGTGTTGCTATTTTTATTTTTCAACTCTGCCTCGTAAGCAAACATTTCACGGTAAAGTCTACAGCAGTTGTATTCAAATGTGATTTGATATAGGCTACACAGCTAGGTAACGTTAGCTGACTTTTAGCTGAACCATAGCTAGATGGGAGTACTTAGGCTTACACTAGCTACCGTATTAGAGTCATCTTAAAACAAACCAGTCTTCATTTTATCAATATCATGGAAGTCATTATATGAGGTAAGAGTGTTGGCTGAACGAGACAATTCTGTTTACAGTGCCCCGCTGTTGTGCGAGTGTCATGCGCTAGCTCCAGAAGTAGCGGTCGAGACGTGACAAGTTCGCGAGTTTACATTGCAGTATATAAGACGAGGGAATTTTATGCAAAAAGTCTAAGTCTGAATACCCTCTTATAAGGAAACATTTTGTAATGAGTTCAAAATATGAAGGAAGGATCGTTAAATAACGTTTAAACAAGTGCTCCCAAGTTGCGCAGTGGTCTAAGACACTGCATCTCAGTGCTAGAGGTGTCACTACAGACAACCTGGTTCGAATTCAGACTGTATCACAACCGGCCGTGATCGGGAGTCCCATAGGTCGGCGCACAATTGGCCCGGAGTCGTCCAAGTTTGGCCTGTGTAGGTCGTCATTGTAAATAAGAATTTGTTCTTAACTGACATGCCTAGTTAAATAAAGGTTAAATATAAAATAATATATAGCATTAGAGAAAAGAAGACGAGGGAAATACAGCGAAGAAAGGAACGGACATCCCTCATGGGAGACCCAGATTCCTCAGTGTCAGCACTAAACGCCATTGTACCCAGTCCCTGTATTTATGATCAGGGGAGGCAAGGGCTCAAGGAGGGGACCTGTCAGACCCCAAGGATGAATAGCTTTTGGATGGGAAGGGGAGACGGGGCGGGGGGCTGCTCAGCTGCCTGACACACTGTTAACAGTTCATTTGATGGAATATTTACTCCTCGAAGCAGGGATATAAATTCAAGGTTGTAAATCAACACTAGCTGCCTCCCTATGATGTCTGTGGGCTTGTTGGCTGTTTCAGACCAGAGCCGTGTTGTGGGAACTGGGAAATACATTTTATGAACCATACAAGGACACGGGCAGTCTGTTTAAAGAATTTCATAAAGGATAATAGGTTTTTCTGGCACTGATTTTCAATTTCTAGACTGGGTTGAATGGAGACCAGGAGCCCAATAAAGAGAGAGAGTGTGTGTGTGGACGAAAGTCACTGAGGTCAGGTGATGATCAGAGACTGTTTAAATGTCAGCAATGATGTCATACCCACATATATGCTATATTTTATGGCTAGCACTGCTCACAGCTTCTCTATACAGTAATATACATGTATTTAACAGAGGGCTAGAAAACCTAGACCTGACGTTGCATGAGAACTGTCTGCTACTGTACATTACTGCTGGCTCCAATCCTTAACCTATATTCTACAGTGGATACCCAGTATTGACAGAAGATCATATTTCTCTCTCAGACTTCTGAATGACCTTGGGCTGTTTTAATGTTTATTTTCTATCAGCCCAGAGGCTCTTCTGTCATACAAATACTAGCTGACACACACACACACACACACACACACACACACACACACACACACACACACACACACACACACCCAATTTGTTCTGGTAATAGGGTGCTGTAATCCTTTCCCTGGAACCAGAGGGAAGTTTGAGAAGTATTTAGAGTGTTCTGCAGCCCGTGTTTGATACGGAGGAAACTCAGTAAAAGCTCTATTCAGCCTGTTATCTCTGAAGTATAACAGAGTCCACGATAGATTGAGCCGACATATGCAGTGGTTGCAGTCTTAGCGAACGCGGGAACATTGCCTTTAAAAGCCGCAATGCCTATAACCTTCCCAATCTCAGCATGGTCTGACAAGCACATAGGGAGTGAGACACTTAATAGCCAGGTAGTCTAGATGACTGCATTAGGGTGAGCATTTTTGTAAATTAAAAAAAAATCAAAAAATGATATCACATTTACATAAGTATTCATTATTTACTTATTTACATAGTAAATTTATGTATTTACACAGTACTTTGTTGAAGCACATTTGGCAGTGATTACAGCATTGAATCTTCTTGGGTATGACACTACAAGCTTGGCACACCTGTATTTGTGGAGTTTCTAAGATTCTTCTCTGCAGATCCTCTCGAGCTCTGTCAGGTTGGATGGGGAGCGTCGCTGCACAGCTATTTTCAGGTCTCTCCAGGGATGGTGCCAGGTTTCCTCCAGACGTGAAGCTTGGCATTCAGGCCAAAGAATTCAATCTTGGTTTCATCAGAGCAGAGAATTTTGTTTCTCATGATCTGAGAGTCTTTAGGTGCCTTATGGCAAACTCTAAGTGGGCTGTCATGTGCCTTTTACTGAGGAGCGGCTTCCGCCTGGCCACTCTACCATAAAGGCCTGATTGGTGGAATGCTGCAGAGATGGTTGTCCTTCTGGAAGATTCTCCCATTTCCACAGAGGAACTCTGGAGCTCTGTCAGTGACCATTGGGTTCTTGGTCACCTCCCTGACCAAGGCTGTTCTCCCCCGATTGCTCAGTTTGGCCGTGCAGCCAGCTCTAGGAAGGGTCTTGGTGGTTTCAAACTTCTTCCATTTAAGAATGATGGAGGCCACAGTGTTCCTGGGGACCTTCAATGCTGTAGAAATGTTTTGGTACCCTTACCCAGATCTGTGCCTCGACACAATCCTGTCTCAGAGCTCTACGGACAATTCCTTCGACCTCATGGCTTGGTTTTTGCTTTGACATGCACTGTCAACTGTGGGACCTTATATAGACAGGTATGTGCCTTTCCAAATCATGTCCAATCAATTTAATTTACCACAGTGGGACTCCAATCAAGTTGTAGAAACATTTCAAGGATGATCAATGAAAACAAGATGCACCTGAGCTCAATGTTGAGTCTCATAGCAAATATACATTTTAGAATAAGGATGTAACATAACAAAATGTCAAAAAAAGTGAAGGGGTCTGAATACTTTCTGAATGCACTCTATCTATATATCTATCTGTCTTTCTGTTTGTCGGTAGGTAGGTAGGTAGGTAGGTAGGTTAGGTAGGTAGGTAGGTAGGTAGGTAGGTAGGTAGGTAGGTTAGGTAGCTTAGGTAGGTTAGGTAGGTAGGTTAGGTAGGTAGGTAGGTTAGGGTAGGTAGGGTAGGTAGGGTAGGTAGGGTAGGTAGGTTAGGGTAGGTAGGTAGGTAGGTAGGTAGGTAGGTAGGTAGGTAGGTAGGTAGGTAGGTAGGTAGGTAGGTAGGTAGGTAGGTAGGTAGGTAGGTAGGTAGGTAGGTAGGTTAGGTAGGTGGGTAGGTAGGTGGGTAGGTAGGTGGGGTAGGTTAGGTAGGTTAGGTAGGTAGGGTAGGTAGGTTAGGTAGGTAGGTAGGTAGGTAGGTAGGTTAGGTAGGTAGGTAGGTAGGTAGGTAGGTAGGTAGGTAGGTAGGTAGGTAGGTGGTTAGGTAGGTAGGTGGTTAGGTAGGTAGGGTAGGTAGGTAGGTGGTTAGGTAGGTAGGTTCGGTAGGTAGGTTAGGTAGGTAGGGTAGGTAGGTAAGTAGGTAGGTAGGTAGGTTAGGTAGGTAGGTAGGTAGGGTAGGTAGGTAGGTAGGTAGGTAGGTAGGTTAGGTAGGTAGGGTAGGTAGGTTAGGTAGGGTAGGTAGGTTAGGTAGGTAGGTAGGTAGGTAGGTAGGTAGGTAGGTTAGGTAGGTAGGTTAGGTAGGTTAGGTAGGTAGGTAGGTAGGTAGGTAGGTAGGTAGGTGGTTAGGTAGGTAGGTAGGTTAGGTAGGTAGGTAGGTAGGTAGGTAGGTAGGTAGGTAGGTTAGGTAGGTAGGTAGGTAGGTAGGTAGGTAGGTTAGGTAGGTAGGTTAGGTAGGTAGGTAGGTAGGTAGGTAGGTAGGTAGGTAGGTAGGTAGGTAGGTGGTTAGGTAGGTAGGTAGGTAGGTGGTTAGGTAGGTAGGTAGGTAGGTAGGTAGGTAGGTAGGTAGGTAGGTAGGTAGGTAGGTAGGTAGGTAGGTAGGTAGGTAGGTAGGTAGGTAGGTAGGTGGTTAGGTAGGTAGGTAGGTAGGTAGGTAGGTGGTTAGGTAGGTAGGTAGGTAGGTAGGTAGGTAGGTAGGTTAGGTAGGTAGGTTAGGTAGGTTAGGTAGGTAGGTAGGTAGGTAGGTAGGTAGGTAGGTAGGTAGGTAGGTAGGTAGGTAGGTAGGTAGGTGGTTAGGTAGGTAGGTAGGTAGGTTAGGTAGGTAGGTAGGTAGGTAGGTAGGTAGGTAGGTAGGTAGGTTAGGTAGGTTAGGTAGGTAGGTGGTTAGGTAGGTAGGTAGGTAGGTAGGTTAGGTAGGTGGGTAGGTAGGTGGGGTAGGTTAGGTAGGTTAGGTAGGTAGGGTAGGTAGGGTAGGTAGGTTAGGTAGGTAGGTAGGTAGGTAGGTAGGTAGGTAGGTAGGTTAGGTAGGTAGGTAGGTAGGTAGGTAGGTAGGTAGGTAGGTAGGTAGGTAGGTAGGTAGGTGGTTAGGTAGGTAGGTGGTTAGGTAGGTAGGGTAGGTAGGTAGGTAGGTAGGTAGGTAGGTAGGTAGGTAGGTAGGTAGGTGGTAGGTTAGGTAGGTAGGTAGGTAGGTAGGTAGGTAGGTTAGGTAGGTTAGGTAGGTAGGTGGTTAGGTAGGTAGGTTAGGTAGGTAGGTAGGTGGTTAGGTAGGTTAGGTAGGTAGGGTAGGTAGGTAGGTAGGTAGGTAGGTAGGTAGGTAGGTAGGTAGGTAGGTAGGTAGGTAGGTAGGTTAGGTAGGTAGGTAGGTAGGTAGGTGTGGGGATGTATGTATGTCTACCTGTCTGTCTGCGGGCCTTGTCTGTCATCTCTCTCTAACTCATTAGAACAAGCCTCAGTTTCTCCCTTCCGCCGCACTCTATCTATATATCTATCTGTCTTTCTGTTTGTCGGTAGGTAGGTAGGTAGGTAGGTAGGTTAGGTAGGTAGGTAGGTAGGTAGGTAGGTGTGGGGATGTATGTATGTCTACCTGTCTGTCTGCGGGCCTTGTCTGTCATCTCTCTCTAACTCATTAGAACAAGCCTCAGTTTCTCCCTTCCGCCGCACTCTATCTATATATCTATCTGTCTTTCTGTTTGTCGGTAGGTAGGTAGGTAGGTAGGTAGGTTAGGTAGGTAGGTAGGTAGGTAGGTAGGTAGGTAGGTAGGTAGGTTAGGTAGGTAGGTAGGTAGGTAGGTAGGTAGGTTAGGTAGGTAGGTTAGGTAGGTAGGTAGTTAGGTAGGTAGGTAGGTAGGGTAGGTAGGTTAGGTAGGTAGGTAGGTTAGGTAGGTTAGGTAGGTAGGTAGGTAGGTGTGGGGATGTATGTATGTCTACCTGTCTGTCTGCGGGCCTTGTCTGTCATCTCTCTCTAACTCATTAGAACAAGCCTCAGTTTCTCCCTTCAGCCCACAAGGCAGTCTGTCAGCTACTGGGAGAGCACAGTGAAGCGAACAACCTAATTGTCTGTGTTTGGAGTGTTTTACAGTGTGAGATAAGTGGGACAAGGCTTTATAGCGGTAAAGGGGTCCCTCTGAGAATAACCTTAGAGACAGCTAGGACCAAAGGAAGAACCAAAATCGAGTTAGTTAGATTGGTTTAAAACCTTTATTGGCCATTAGGTTTGCACATAATGGAAAATTGTCTTTAGCGCTCTTGGCGTTAAAAGGATAAAAACAGACATAAAAAATATTCCTTTGTGAGTTGTTCTCCTGTGAAAGGAGAATAGGCCTACATCTGCCTTGATGTCTGTGAGCTTTTATAGGTTGTACCTCTACTTTACAGATGGTTGTGTGGTTGCTACGTGTTAGAACATCATGTCTATTTTGTTGGAGGTATCCAGGGAGATTATATTCTTGCGTGCCGAATTCATGGAAGGAAATAAATATGTTGCAGCACTATAATCTGCCTGGGAGTAGTATATCATTCAAATCCAGTCCTCTGAGGCCTTTTGACCCGGCGAACACACCTTACTCCAATAATCAACTAATCATTATCTTCAGTTTAGAATACAATTAGTTGAATCAGGTGTGTTTGCTAGGGATGATCTAGCCTAGCCCCGTTCCTGCTTTTTACTATCTGAAGCCTCTCAACTAGAACTAAGAGTTTTCTCCTGGACTAGGATTGTGGTCAGGAAAAACTCCCTGTTCCTACTTTCATCCCCTTTATTTCCATCCTACCTATTAGGTACCTGGTGACTTGACCAGGAAAAACTCCTGTTTTTCCTGTTTTACCAATGATACCCAATCTCCTTTTCGTTCATTATAGACCATGCGGGCGGCGAACAAGGCCCCTCCATCATTTAGTGCAGACGTTCTCAAACGGGGGTACGTGGAACACCATCTGATGGAACGCCATGTGATGGAACACCATCTGATGGAACGTCATGTGACTGGAATGTTGTTGTCTGCACCGAACAATTAGAAAATAATACAAATTACTATTTAAATCTAAAAAGACAAAAACTGTTTTGATATACATTTTTTATAATGAATGAAAATGTTTTGTGACTAACGTGTAGCCCAGGTACGTATGTTAGAAATTCTGGCGCAAATAGGCCACTCTACTTTACTTGGGTACTGATTCTGCTCCCGAGCAATGATCAAATGTTTAGCTCCACATTTGCTAACTGTACAAACAAGCTAACGTTAGAAAATGAATACGCAAAAATCTAATATTATGTCATGGCTGAAAGGACCAGACGCCAAAAGGTCTGATGCCGGCTCTGATATATCAGTTACAACTTTAGAAAATGAGGATGATGATCGAGCAGGCACCAGCTCCACTGCTGAGCCTGATACCGACAGCAGCGCGAATGCTAGCAGTTCTCGGAAAACGGCTACCATGCGCTACAATTCGGATTACCTCAGTTTGGGATTTACCGTCACCAGGTCAGAGGAAAAACCAAGGCTACAGTGTGTTGTGTGCTGTGATATTCTCAGCAACGAGAGCATGAAGCCAGCACATCTGCGGAGACACTACTCCACTTACCAGAGCGTAAGAAGCATTTTACCGTGCTAGCCTTCGGATATTGCTAAAGCGGGTCTTTTGTTTTCCACTGGCAAAAGAACTGACGCATATTATGTGTGGCGAGATAGCTGCAAAACAGCTTGATCTGGTGCCCCTTTCGAATGATAGTCACTCGTAGAGTCATTGATATGGCAGCGGATGTCAGAAGTATCCTCGTAGAGCGCATTAAAATGAGCTGGTGCTTTTCACTGCAATTTGACGAGAGTACTGATGTTGCTGATTTGGCAAATCAAAAGTTTGACGGCAAGTCCCATGAATATTTTTTGTTCTGTAAGCCGCTAGCAACAAGAACAACATGAGAGGATATATTTCAACTTCTGAATGAATTTATCAAAGAGAATGGTATCAACTGGAAAAAATGTGTCGCTGTTTGTACAGACGGTGCCAAGGCAATGTCAGGCCGTCACAGCGGTGTCGTTGAGCAGATCAAAGCGGTTGCCCCTGATATGAAGTGGGGATGCTGCAGCATCCATCGAGAGGCGGATCACAATCAAAAAAATGCCTGAGGATTTAAAATCTGTGCTAGACTCAGCTGTCAAAGCTGTGAATTTTATCAAGGCTCGACCAGTGCTCACAAGGCTCTATGAACTGCATTCCGGTACAGATGTTCTTGCACCAACAACAATCTCCCTTTGCAAGTCTATTTGATGATCAAGTATGGCTGGCAAAATTAGCCTACCTGGCCGATATATTCGCATATATATATTCATTTGAATGAGCTGAACCTGGGACTGCAGGGGCTCTATAACAGTTTTTGACGTGTGCGATAAGATCACTGCTATGAAGAAAAAGCTGCAGCTTTTTGTAATTAAAGTCAAGGCAACATATGTTTCTGCTTTCTCAACCTTGGAGAACCATCTGCACACATTCGATATGACCCTCGATGCTGCTGTTCAGTATGTGACAGTTGTGCATCTCTTGTCACTGGAAGAACGGTCCTCAGAATACTTCCCATTGGAGGCCAAACCAAAGTGGATCAGGAACCCCTTTACTGTGTGTGTGTGTGTGTGTGTGTGTGTGTGTGTGTGTGTGTGTGTGTGTGTGTGTGTGTGTGTGTGTGAGAGAAGTTAACTTATTGACCCCTTTTACATTTGTTATGTTCACAAATTGGTACTGTAGCTTGTTTCAGGTGTGTTTGTATTTGGGGGCAAAAAATACATTAACATGCATTGATTTGACTTTTGTCATTATGAGAGATGTTAGAGCTTGTTAGAGATGTCTGGGTTTGTGTGTGCATGTACTCAGTACTTTATTCTGGAATATACTTATTTCATATCACATGATAATTGCCCGTTGTGTTATGTTGGGCAGCATATTAGAAGCACTACTTGTGTTAATGTTTGCAAGGTAAATAACAGTGCTAATTACATATTTTGTGTTTGCAACTGACATTTTCTAAATGATATTAAATGCATCAATAAACCAACTTCCAACAGTCAAACAAGTACATACTAATTAGATCAGCCATTCATATGTTCTATGGCTTTTTTGAGATGGTGGTGTAACGTTTGATCAGGCACCAGTCCATCAGAGGGAGCCATCACCTGAATATTGAACTCTGTTACTTCCTGTTCCTGCCACATCAATTCATGTCTTGTCATTTCCTGTCACCCTGTATTCAAGCCATGTGCTATCACTGCCTTATTGCGAAGTATTGCCAGTTCTCTGCCTTACTTAGTGTTCGACCATTCCCTATTGATGATTACGGTTATGACCTTTGTTTTTCCTTTTGACTCACGCTTTTGGATTACTTTACCTGTGCTTCAACCAAGGCCTGTGACCAGACTACGAATAGTGACTATTGTTTGGATTTGATGCTCAGATCCTTTAATAAAGACCCGCTTATGGATTCCACTCAGCCTACATCTTCCTTACAGGTGGTACTTGGATGGTTTAGTTTGATCGGAGGTGGTACTTGGTCTGAAACGTTTGAGAACCCCTGATTTAGTGTATTGGCATAGTAGTGTACATGACTGTGTTGTTATGTCCATCTCCCTGCTCCTGTTCACTGTAAGCCGACTCTCCACTCAATGCTTGATTTAACTAATACATCTGCCTGGGTCACCACTCCTGACTTCAGGATGGTCTCATGATTACTCAGGGCCTGTCACTCAAGTCAAGACTGGAAATAGACTTCACTTTCATGCATCCTTCATGTCAATAGACACTATCATCTATGCATCAATTGACAGGGATCGATGGAATGAGTTAATTATTGAATAGTCACCCCAGATCTAAAAGCACTTGATTTGAAGCTCATGCAGTGATGCAGGCAATATTGAGAAGTCTGGGATTATCGCTGCAACAATATCCTTCTTTCCACGTTAGGGGATTGAGACAGGGTGAGTGACAGGGCATCAGTGTCCCACAGTCCCAGCCTGTGATGAATGGGTTCTAACTAAGCTACCCTCTTTTAGCATGGCCTCCTAGTGTGACATGCAAACTGTTCACCATCTTAGTAATGAGTCTTTGGTGTGAGTTAGGGTCTGTTCCCATCAGCACCTTGTCTCTGTGTGGCAGCCTAGTGACGGGTGGGACTGGGCTGCCAATGTCTTGATAATGGCTGCTCAAAGCCTTGTATCTGTGTGGCAGCCTAGTGACAGGGGTGGGACTGGGCTGCCAACGTCTTGATAATGGCTGCTCAGCCTTGTCTCTGTGTGGCAGCCTAGTGACGGGTGGGACTGGGCTGCCAATGTCTTGATAATGGCTGCTCAAACTAGTTATTTGTCTTGTCTGCGTGTGTGTGTGTGTGTGTGTGTGTGGACGTGTTTTAACGTGTAAACAACCCAACCCAATTTGACCAACTGGGGACATTTTGTTGGTCCCCACAAGGTAAAATGCTATTTCTAGGGGGTTTAGGATTAAGGTAGAATTAGGTTTAGGCTTAGGCTTAAGCGTTAGTGTTAGTTTTAGGGTTAGGTTTAGGTTTAGGGGTTAAATAGGATTTTGAATGGTTATAAATTGTGGACCCACAAGGTTAGTTAAACACAACTGTGTGTGTGTGTGTGTCTGGATGTGTCTAGACCAAGGAAAATAGACACCATGTACCGAGCCTGTCTGGGCTGGTGTAATTACAGAATCCTTCGGATCACAGATAACGTAACGATATACACACAATCAGTTAACCGTGGAATGAGTTCCATAGAGAACACCTGAATCTGATAGCAGGCTTGTGGAAACAGTATGGTGTGTCTATAGCGCCGTACAATACATGTGACGTCGTAATATAACAACTTTCTCCACAGCCCAGGTTTACTGTGTATCTGGAGTTGAGTGAAACTAGAGAGAAAATTACTAAATTAAGTTAAATTATGCACATGTAGGCTTATGAAAGAAAAATAGATTTTTGCACAGCTAATGCAATTAAATCTAATTATTTTGCCAATTAGACGCCTACACATGCAAGGCAGTGAAAAACAAAGCAGGAAAAAACTACCTCACAAAAAAAATTGTTTTTGTGAGGTAAATAACATAATGGCGTCTCCAACGAGAGCCCTTGACTGTGCACTTATTGGTGAAGTGCTTTTGTGGATTGCGTTATGTTTTGACCTCAAAGTTAGGTTTGTTTATAGTATTATGACCCAGATAGCAGGAAGTAGAGACTGTGCTTACATGTAATGAAGATGCATCATTGAGAAAGACATGGGTGCTTCAGTAACAGTGGAGGTTTGTGTCTGGGCTGCTGACACTGTTGTCTCCTGGGAATGGTGAATGGCCAGCAGTGGATTGTCAGGGAATGTCAGTCTAACCTGTTATCGGTCCACTGAATTTCCACTATCTTGAAATTGATGTGGGTCCTGGGCTGAAAACCAACACATTGTGCTTCTTAATCTGCTTCTTAGCATTTCCCATTGAGCTTTTTTCCCTCTAGTCATATGCAGGCTAAATCACAGGATTATGTTCATCCATCTTTTTTTCTTTAAGGGATAATTTCTTGAAACGTTAATCACTTCTTTAATCTAATGACCAGCATATTCCTCCACCATCCACCCCCTCAGGCAAGTATAGCAAGATAGAGAAAGGGAGAACCCATTTCCTGTTTTAGCAAAACCAGTAGGCCTGTAAAACCAGTAGGCCTGCGAAACCTGTAGGCCTGCGATACCAATAGGCCTGCGAAACCTGTAGGCCTGCGAAACCTGTAGGCCTGCGAAGCCAGTAGGCCTGCGAAGCCAATAGGCCTGCGAAGCCAATAGGCCTGCGAAACAAAGTAAAGTAGCTTTGCGAATGCAAGCGCTCATTCACAAGGCTGTACCCTACGCATCCTTCCCAGTAAACATTGTGCCTCATGATAACAGTAATCATCGTTCATCATCAATGTCATCCATCTTAATCTCTAAACAGAGCTCTGTATGTGACCCATTAGCCAACAACAGTCTGCGGCCGTGGAATAGCTGGGTTCCTAATTAGGTCACGGCTCCTGTGTACTGTCTGGGTTCCTGGGAGCGCACAATGCCAGGTTGTTGGATGAGATAGGGCTGTTGGCAGCCGGTGCCCGCTGCTGCCTGAAACCCATGTGGTCGGCGCGGCTGTGTTTACTGTTGTGGGTGGTGCTCTCCGGTTGAGAGGCCTCCAGGGCCCAGGTTCTCAGGGAAGGGTGGTTGTCTTTGTGAAAAAGGCTGCTGACTTTTCTTTTGTTATGTTGGGCACTGCCAGTTCTAAGTAGACAAATGTCTCCTTCATTAATGTCAGTCACAGCGTTCCTTCTCTATTCTCTGTTGAGCTGGCTTTGGTCAGTGTTCATTTTCTCAGATGACGCGCGGCCAGTGAGGCTGTAGCGGTCCCTGTGCTGTGTGTGTGTGTGTCTGTCTATCCAAGGCTCCGCTCTACTGACCTACCAGATTGGTGTGTTTAAAGGCTGTAAGGCCCTCGGTGTCAGGGTACCGCTGAGCAACAGCTCTCTTCCAAAAACAGGCACAGGCCTCCTGGTGAGAGGAGCTGCGAAGGAAAAGCACAGAAAAGCACTCGCTCAAAGGAAACGGCTGGAATTAGCTGAAACGGCAAGTAGCTGGATGCCTGACTAGAAAATCCTGTAGTGGAGGAGAATTTGTGCTGTAACTTTGGTAGCAGAAAAAGTCTCAAAACATCATTATGGAAGTGTCCCCAAATAGCTTTCTGAGGCTACATGATACTTGGTCTGGAAGACACTGTACTTATCAGCAAACAAGTAGTTGCCTTCTCCTTGGGGGTTACAACACAGGCAAAGTGATGATGGTGACATTTAGTGATTGAGAAGTTTGAATAAGTCTCCAGAGCCTTACTAAGTCTCTATCATACACATTATCGACCAGTTAAATGGTTTGGGGATTTATCCTGAGCCAGGATCAACCTCACTTTCCCTTGCTCCAACCTGCATGTCTATGATTGACAGCTCCCCTCTGCCTCCAGGCCCATGCGTCAGATAGATAGATAGATAGATAGATAGATAGATAGATAGATAGATAGATAGATAGATAGATAGATAGATAGATAGATAGATAGATAGATAGATAGATAGATAGATAGATAGATAGATACTTTATCCCCGAGGGGAAATTTCTTTGTCAAGCAGCTACAACAAAAACACAGGACAGGTGCAGAATACAAGAAGTCTGGAGTGGCTGAATATGTACACT
The DNA here is from genome assembly GCA_023634145.1 of Thymallus thymallus. Classification (NCBI taxonomy): domain Eukaryota; kingdom Metazoa; phylum Chordata; class Actinopteri; order Salmoniformes; family Salmonidae; genus Thymallus; species Thymallus thymallus. The sequence goes on along the minus strand of CM042421.1, from coordinate 19,830,137 downwards.
ATACATTGGTGGATGGTGCATGCTTAACTATACATTGGTGGATGGTGCATGGTTAACTATACTATACAGGTCGATGGCAGAGAAATACTTTAATAACTAAAAGTGCATATAATATGAGTGAGGGTAATAATAGTTTACTTAATATACAGACTTGTTAAATTTACAGGTAAGTGAACATTTGCATGGTTACATTAACTGTACAGGTGAATGACAGGAAGAGATACTTAAATAGCTAAATGTGTGTATGATATCATTTGGGGTAATAATAGTAATTCCCTTAAAATACAGCCCTTAGTGCGCAGGGTTTAATTACAGATAAATGCATGTATTGCACATTCGATATACTAAAAGCAATGAGAAAAGGTGCAACTGACAGGATACTAATATGCAGTCCTGAGTGAATGACTACGTAAGTTAAGTCCAAGAATTACTTGCAATATTGCAATACGTGATATGATATAACAACTGTACATGAATATGTATATACCGACCTGAATGAACAAAAAAGTCCTGAGTGAATGAGTGATTACGGACTAGAGTTACTCACGGATGGATGCATAAATGTTAAACTAGGTCCTAACACCCCAACAGTTCCAGGTCTATGTTACCGACGGCACGGCACCCCGGTGAGGCATTAAATAGTCTAATAGCCGCCGGCAGGAAGGACCTCCTGTAGCGTTCTCTGGCACACCGTGGTGGGATCAGTCTGTGATTGAAGGTGCTCCTTTGTGTCATAACCATGGCATGCAGAGGGTGGATGACGTTGTCCATGATGGCCAGCAGTTTGGCCAGGATCCGTCTCTCCGCCACCTCCTCTAGAGTGTCAAGGCTAATCCCCAGGACAGAGCTAGCCTTCCTGATCAGCTTATTTACCCGAGAAGCATCCATTTCCACATGGAGTCTATTGCAGCAGGTGTCAGTGTTCATCCCCACACTATAGCTGAGCGGACATTTAGTGAAGGCAGTGGAGCCAGTCTCTCCCTATAGAACCAAACTACTGTAAGCAGTCATATAGTCGTCCACAGATCATAGCTGACCATATTTCCATACTGTATGTGTGTTAGTGAGGCTATTCATATTAGCTCCTTCACTCTTAAAGAGGCACACTATGGGGGAGAGGGGTTAGGGTCAGAGTTGTGTGTTTGAGGGAGTGAGGAAGGTTTTTCTATGTGTTGCTTTGGCGGATGTAGTTCCAGTCCTTCAGCTAACACTGTTGGGAATATGTGGCCCAGAGACAAGGAGAGGAGATGGTGAAGGATACAGAGCACATGGCTTCTCTGGCTTGAACACTTATCATGGTCGGTTGGCTGGCCCCACTTAAACACTGACCAATCTTTGTGGCAGTATTTGATGGTCATCGTTTATAAGGCTGATGGGACATAAGTTTTACATGCTGGATGAGTGAGGCCTGGCCAGGAAGACAGGAAGTTGTCATCCGCTTTGAAGAGGCATGTGATATATAGAATATAATCACGTTGCATAGTTGAAAGTAACTCCTCTTTGTTTTCTTACACAAGCTGTATGTGAAATAACATTTGGTCTGTGGTTGGGTTTATGTCGGCTACATTGACATCTGATTTTCCCAAAAGACACCATCATATCAACGTGAAGCTAGGTATACTATCATTGGTCCATGGTTGATTGGAAGTAGTAACCATTAGCCCTGTAAATAGTAATACACTTTTAAACCATACCATTTTACCATCAGCATTGAAATAAGGTCAAATATAATATGCCTAATCAAATCTGAAATTCAACATAATTTCAACCACCCAGGTGCAGCAGTGTGTGTGTGGGTGTGTGTGTGGGGGGGTGGATTCACTAACAGACCAAACCACCCATGTACACACACCACCCTAGCCCGCAGCAGTCACAGATGTGTGTATCGTGCTGCGATGTTGTTTTACTATGCAATGTCCTTTTATAGCTTTTTTTTGCACTCCAGATATCTTGTATTTCTATACTTTTTCATACTGCCGCTCTATGTATCATGTACCGTGTATCTGTCTTTTGTGTACTTTCGTTGTGGCATTTTGCACCTGCCCTGTGTTTTTGTTGTAGCTGCTTGACAATGAAATTTCACCCCCGGGGGAGCAATAAAGTATCTATCTATCTATCTATCTATCTATCTATCTATCTATCTATCTATCTATCTATCTATCTATCTATCTATCTATCTATCTATCTATCTATCTATCTATCTATCTATCTATCTATCTATCTATCTATCTATCTATCTATCTATCTCTATCTATCTTATATCTCATGCTGGTAAAGGTGTTAACAGACAGTGGGAGTAAGGGCATTGAGAGCAGTAGTAATGGTGTCTATTTGTAGGCTCTAATGGAGAGTAACTCCACCATGGCTTGTTTGCCAAAGCCTATGGGGAAATGAATGGGGGGTTTGTAGGGTTTTTTGATGAACGCCGAAAATAAGGTCTGTGGTAAAACACAGGCTTCAGAGATCTTATACGTTTTGTTCTATGAGAGAACCTTCACCAGCTTACGTTTTGACGTGCTTGTCATCAGAAAAAACACATAAAACCTTCATAATTCATAAAGGTCATGTTAACTGACTGATATTGTCTCATAGAACAAAACCTGTGGCTCACTTGGTAGAGCATGGCACTTGCAACGCCTGGGTTGTGGGCTCGATACCCACGGGGGACCAGTATGAAAATGTATGCACTCCCTACTGTAGAGAACATCACTATCGGCGGGTTCCGGACCATCAGAGCAGACAGGGATAGCGGTTCTTCTGGTAAGAGCAAGGGTGGGGGGCTGGCTTTATTAGTTAACAACAGATGGTGTAATCTGAGCCATATTACTCTTAAGGAAGAAATTTGTAGCCCGGACATTGAGCTGTTAGCCGTTAGCCTGAGATCCTACTATTTGCCGAGGGAATTCACGGCGGCCCCCACTTTGCTTACAACACCTCTGAGACAATCAGCAACCCCACCTCCACCCCTGCTCCCTCTGGACTGATCCTCAACACCCCCCTTCCCCCCACCTCCCCACCTGGGCTGGCCTTCACCACCAACCAAGTGAAGAGAGAGCTCGAGAGACTACATCAGTGGAAAGCGGCGGGCCCTGATGGCATCAGCCCAAGGGTGCTTAGGGTCTGTGCTGACCAACTGTGTGGAATACTCCAGCGTCTTTTCAACCTTAGCCTGAGCCTAGAAAGAGTCCCTGTGCTGTGGAAAACATCCTGCCTCGTCTCAGTGCCCAAGAAGGCGCACCCCACTGTCCTGAATGACTTCAGACCTGTAGCACTAACATCCCACATCATGAAGACCCTGGAAAGGTTAGTCCTCGCTCACCTCAGACCCCTGGTGTGTACATCACTGGACCCCCTGCAGTTCGCATACCAGCACAACATCGGGGTGGATGATACTATCATCTACCTTCTGCAGAGGGCCTATTCTCACCTGGACAACGTAGGTTGCACTTTGAGGGTTATGTTTTTTTACTTCTCCAGTGCCTTCAACACCATTCAGCCCCTGCTACTGGGTGAGAAGATGAAGAGGATGAAAGTGGAAGCACCCTTAGTCTCCTGGGCGACTACAGAGCTGTGTGTCAGAACTGGCAGTGAGCAACACAGGGGCCCCCCAGGGAACGGTCCTGTCCTCCTTCCTGTTCACCCTCTACACCTCGGACTTCAGATATAACTCTGAGACATGCCACCTACAGAAGTTCTCGGATGACTCCGCAATTGTAGGGTGCATCAGGGGTGGCCAGGAGGAGAAGTACAGGAGCACAATCAGTGACTTTGTGTTGTGGTGTGAGCATAACCACCATCAGCAAAACAAAGGAGATGGTGGTGGACTTCAGGAGAACCAAGGCACAACTGACTGCAGTCCCTATACAGGGGATGGATGTGGAAATGGTTGGGTCATACAAGTTTCTGGGAGTCCATATGAACAACAAGCTGGAATGGGCTGGTAACACCGGGGCCCTGTACAAAAAGGGCCAGAGCCGACTCTACTTTCTGAGGAGGCTCAGGTCCTTCAACGTGTGCAGTCTATCTATCTATCTATCTATCTATCTATCTATCTATCTATCTATCTATCTATCTATCTATCTATCTATCTATCTATCTATCTATCTATCTATCTATCTATCTATCTATCTATCTATCTATCTATCTATCTATCTATGTATGTTGCTCTGGATAAGAGTGTCTGCTAAAATGACTAAATCTCCTAAGCCTGTTTTAACCTCAGACCTTATTTTCAGCGTTTATCCCAAAACCCCATTAATTTCCTCCATAGGAATGGCTGAACGAACCAGAGGTAGAAAATGCTCAATAATTTCAGTTGTTTAGGACTACAAGCTGGCGAGCCTCGATATGTAGTTGGCTCTCTGGATGACGGCCCTGAGGAGTGAGGGGTTAATGATGCTCTTTGTACATGCTTGGAAACCATCTTAAACCAAAGCTGGCTAACACTTCTGAATGGGGCAATAATGGTGCATTACCTTCACTAACAGCTACTGTATATGCTGTGATTGATTGCCTTATGAATTGTCATGAGCTCATTTGAATGCTTGATCCAGCACTCTGATTAAGTTCAGATTACACAACAGTTCATCACTCAGTCTACACAGTGTGTGTGTGTGTGTGTGTGTGTGCATGTCTGTGACCTTCCTTTCCTCCCCACTTACCCTGTCATTAACAAAGTAAGCTTTGCTTCTCTCTACAGGTCTGTCACCTACACATGAATATGTACACAAGGTTATGTGAAGTGTAATGAGTGTTTGCTCATGTAAAGAGTCTGAACTGAGCTTAGTGCGGCCCTCATTTTCTCTCAGCCTCTGCTAATTGTCTCCTATCCTTTATTCTCTCGCTCTCGCTCTCTCTCGCTCTGTCTGTCTGTCTGTCTGTCTGTCTCGCTCTCTCTCTTTCATTCTCTCTCCCTCCATCCCTTTATCTGTCTCTCTAGGAGCAGCCTTGTGAAGGCTGGGACCAGGACGAGCTAGACAGATGGGAAAGACAGGAGCAGAGCAAGGGGAAGACGGCAGCATGGCGTCTATCGCTGACTACTATGCAGACAAGAACGTGCTGATCACTGGCGCCACGGGCTTCATGGGCAAGGTGCTGGTGGAGAAACTGCTGCGGTCCTGTCCGGAGGTCCGAACCCTCTACCTCCTGGTCAGGCACAAGGCTGGACAGTCCATGCAGGAACGGGTCAGCGACATGATGAATTGCAAGGTAAGGGGCACTACTCTATGGTTTAGTACACTACTAGGCTGTTGTGCACTAGGCTTAAATACACTATACCAGGGGGGGAACCTCTGCAGTCTAAAGAAGCTCCTTCTACTGATCTGAAGTGATCATGGTGATCCCTACTGATCTGAAGTGATCATGGTGATCCCTACTGATCTGAAGTGATCATGGTGATCCCTACTGATCTGAAGTGATCATGGTGATCCCTACTGATCTGAAGTGATCATGGTGATCCCTACTGATCTGAAGTGATCATGGTGATCCCTACTGATCTGAAGTGATCATGGTGATCCCTACTGATTTGAAGTGATCAGTGTTGGCTTTGTGTCACATGCAGGTTTATTGGCTTAGGTGTTTTGTTATTTGGGCAAATTGTGGAAGTTTCTGTGCTCATCCAAGCCATACGAGCCATACTCACCTACGGAGGGATGAAGGAACGAGAGAGAAAGGGAGGGAAAGAAAGAAAGAAAGAGGGAGGGAGAGAGAGAGAGTGATGAGATGACTGATGGCGGCTCTAAATGTTTCAGCCCCGACAACCAGTGCGGCAAAGCGTGACTCGGCTATAACCCAGACTGTGTTGGGTATTTAATGAGCTCTGGAAGATTGAGACTGGGAGAGTATTGACGCTGAAGCATCTCTGTTTTACTCTCTGCTGTTACTGATGTTAACCCTCTAAAGGTGGCCCTTTTCCTAATGGGGACCACAGCAACCCAGCCTGGTGTCCCCATAGGGATAAAGAGTCTGCCAAGGCGTTTAGCTGATCCGCATTGGATCAGACTGATGACCTTCTCTTTTTGTGTGACCGCTTGTTGAGGTCAGAAAGTAGCGATGCTAGAACGGTGCCTTGGTGACCACCAAATCACAATGTCTCAAACTCTAACAGACGCCCTACAAGAATGAACTGGAGGAGGCAGTAGACAGAGCCCTCATCACATCTCTTCAGACCTGCACAGCCATTGTTCACTTACCGCTCTCCAGTCTTGGGCTTTTGGTTGATGGATGGAGCTTAAAAGGCTAGAGGAAGAGCGAGAGTGTCGCTATGAAATATGAAAGTCTGGAATGCTTGGGGGTCAGAGTTGACTTGTTAATGTGTAATGACTTAGCCCTTGGTGGGTGGGTGTGCGTGCGTGCGTGCGTGTGTGTGCTATTGATCTGCCTGTGAAGAGAAAGGTCAAGTTTCATTTCCTTTAAAGGAGACAGAGGTTCTGAGAAGCTCCGGGTTTTGATGGCAGGATAGATAAGCCTGTTCTCTATATAACAGAGGATATCGTGTTCATCAAGATTACCCAGCCTCACTGTGTTCCTCCCTTTTGATAAACTGTGAATCCAAACTGATTGCAACACACATCGTCACCACACTGCGTCAAACCACCTTAAGGTGTTTCCTTTCAGGAATAAGGGATTCAAGTGAAGTAAGATGTTTTTGGGTGCCAGTAGAAGGTTCATTCTCTTACATGGAAACATTCCATTTGTGTGGAAGCACATCTGGTATTTTTTTGTCGAAGTGTGTGTGTGTTTTCCTTGCCATGATGCAGTGTTTCTCTCTGTACTCGCTGGAGCGTTGGGGTGCTTTCAGCTTGGTTTCCTCCGTAATCGATGGATTGACGACAGTAGCGCTCCGACAAGAGTTCCGGCCGCCGGGGGGCCACAACCCTCTGTCATCTTCCCTAACCCCCAGGGGCCACAACCCTCTGTCATCTTCCCTAACCCCCAGGGGCCACAACCCTCTGTCATCTTCCCTAACCCCCAGGGGTCACAACGGTATGACCCCTAAGTTTGCTTGATCAGTAAAGCCTAGCGTTAGGTCTTGTCCCTGTCTGTGGTTTCCAGTGACCATACGGGTTTGTGTATCTCATTACAAAGTGGTCCTTAGTTAAATTTGGTTTGTTCTAGAGGGATAATGGAATTTTCCATGGCTCGCCATGAGGTCACAGTCTCAGAAGTAGAATGCCATGCCATTGGTACGCCGACTGCCGAGCGCAAATTGTAATATTGCTCTCTGTCACCGTAAACTGTATTGTCCTGTTATTGATCCAAGAGCCAACCACAGAGAATATAACTACAGAACAGAGATAATATACTGAGACAGGCACATCGAAATGGCATAAAACCATGGTATATCTTTAACTCCATTCCCTATATAGTGTACTACTTTTGTACTATATACTTATAGGGACTTGTAGCTACTGTACATTAACCGCAGAGCAGACCCAGTTACCCAGCATACATTTTATCCTGAGCTGTACATGTGATTACTTCAGCCACCAGGGACCCGGTATATGAAGCAGGACAGACTGTGAACAAGAGGCCCAGTCTACATCACTCCAGAGCTGTAGCCAATCAGCCAATGTCTTGATTCTATTTCACCGCTGTGGAGTTGTGGCTCTCCCGTCATAGAGACACTCAGTCAGCTCCACTCCCCATCACATCCAACCACAGCCCACAATGCATGAGTAATACAATCTCAATATGATGCTGTATCCAGGCCTCCCTAGGGACAACACCCTCTACATCCTTCCTTTCTTTCATTCACACTTTAACTTGTATTCACTTCCCTCTCTTTTTTTATCTCACTCTCTTTCCCTGCCATATCTTTGCTCCAGGGGACAGCTCCCCCTCTCGCTCTCTCTCTCTCTCTCTCTCTCTCTTTCTCTCCCATCTCTAAAGGGTCTGTGAGTGAGTGGTTATATTTACGGGATGGTCATTGAAGATGTTTTAAAACAACAGCTCGGATTGCTAGCTGAAAGGAAGGGGCCATTAGTGTTGGATTTCTGTGAAAGTCCACAAAGCGGCACCGTTGAAGCGAGAGGAGAGTCTGGAGATGTACGACCCCTAGGTTAAGCGAGAGGAGAGTCTGGAGATGTGCGACCCCTAGGTTAAGCGAGAGGAGAGTCTGGAGATGTGCGACCCCTAGGTTAAGCGAGAGGAGAGTCTGGAGATGTGCGACCCCTAGGTTAAGCGAGAGGAGAGTCTGGAGATGTGCGACCCCTAGGTTAAGCGAGAGGAGAGTCTGGAGATGTGCGACCCCTAGGTTAAGCGAGAGGAGAGTCTGGAGATGTACGACCCCTAGGTTAAGCGAGAGGAGAGTCTGGAGATGTACGACCCTTAGGTTAAGCGAGAGAAGAGTCTGGAGATGTACGACCCCTGGGCCTTTCTTCACATATAGACTCATCTGGGGCAGGTTGGCATGATCAGAGAGCACCCACTGACACAGGGCTATACTATTACACACAGGTCCCACCCAGAGACCCGGCCAAAGACAGGGTTTGACGGAGAGGCTGCCAGCTTGGCACGGTGCCAGTCATTTGATGTCGCTCCTCATCTGGGGCTGGTTATGGAACGCCGTTTGGGTCTTTGCGTGTCAAAACAAATATTTGACGTGTCAAATAACACTATTAGACGTGTCAAATAAGCTTGTTGGCCAATCAGGACTTAAATATGACTGCATGTCACATAATAATTTAACACAATCATGAATGTTTTACGTAGTTACTACACGTTGATTACACTATCACTCGTATTTCAAAAGTCACAAAGATTAATTGATACGTATCCTATGATGATGATAAACAAGGTTGGAATGTTGTTATATGCTGTACTGTGGGAAGGTGTGTTAAGGGCCTTAAGGCGGAGATGTTGTGAACTGTGGGGGCACACATCCACACTCTGTCTCTCTCACACATATTGAAACCCATGCACTCACATAGACACACGCAAACACAGACACACACAGAGAAAGAGAGACACACACACACAGTCACATACAGTCAGGAGATTTGTGCCAGAGGGGAGATCAGTGGTGGGCGGGCACTGCCCGTCCTCAGTCTCTCACAAAAGAACACCCATATCCCACAATGCCCTTCTCTCCTCATCTCTGAACAAAGGGTCTGCACAGGCCCACAATCTCTGACCTCACTCACCCTTCTGACCTTAATGCACTCACTCTTTCTTCTCCCGACCTCTCTCTTCCTCCCTCCCTTTCTCTCTCTCTCTTCTTATCTCTCTCTCCCTCCCTCCCCCTCTCTCTCTCTCTTCTTATCTCTCTCTCCCTCCCTCCCCCTCCCCCCTCTCTCTCTCTCCCTTTGTCTCTCCTTTTCTCTCTCTCTCTCTCCCTCTCTCTCGCTCCCTCTCCCTCCCTCTCTCTTCTTATCCCTCTCCCCCTCCCTCTCTCTCCTTCTCCCTCCCTCTCTCTTCCTCTCCCTCCCTCTCTCTTCCTCTCCCTCCCTCTCTCTTCCTCTCCTCTCCCTCTCTAGTCTTCAATGATGCTTGTTTACTACAAGGCTGACAGGTTACATTGATGCTGACCGGTTACATTGATGCTGACAGGTTACCTTGATTCTGACAGGTTACATTGATCCTGTAGAGAGGGATTGTCCACTACAGCCTGTTGTGATGCTATAAATGATGTACAGTGTAGTAGTAGTGTTCTTTAGCAGTGGTTTTCTGTATGTCTGGGACCGTGAAGGGAACATCTGGCTACAGACAGAAGTGAAACTGATCCCTTCTCTCTCTCTCTCTCTCTCTATCTCTCTCTCTCTCTCTCTCTCTCTCTCTCTCTCTCTCTCTCTCTCTCTCTCTCTCTCTCTGTGTGTGTGTGTTCTGTGTTACATCATGACTGCAGTGTTGTGTCTGAGCTGGCTTATTGCACACACAAACAAACACACACATACACACAATATTGGGGTTGGTTGGTGCCAGTTTTGGTGCCCACCTTCTTCAAGGGGGCTCCTCTTAAATCAGTAGAGGCTGGGTTGACCTGGAGTAGACAACACGTTGTGACCTCTGGGACTTTTTTTTCCCACCAGGGTGATTGGGGTCAACAGAGTTCATCAGAGTTTGTCACGATGTGAGGATAAACCTGCTCATTAAAGAGACAAAAAAGAGAGAAATTGGGATAGATGTAAGGAGAGATGGAGACAGAGAACATGGATGTGAACAGCTTCATTCAAGGCTAAAACCTACATTTTGTTTAGAATGGTTTTTGCTTGGAGGATATGGAGTGATTTCCTCTCCCTGCCTGGTGATGAGGTGGTGTTTCATTTCCTGTGTCGTGTTCCGTAGGGTGCACGCCCTGCCTCTTCTGAGTCAGACACACACACACACACACACACACACAGAGTACTCTGGTACTGCAGCGTGTGGTCTCCTATGGGCAACACCGCTGATACTAGGGCATTGTGGGAAAATGCAAATATTGACACCTGCTGGATCTGAGTTTGAATACTAGAGTGATTCATCAATTACTTCAGGCAACATGACCCATATTGTAACCACTGAGGCTTGCAAATACTACTATGGTGCTATTGTTATGTAAAAGCTGCCATGGCTTTACACAGTAGCAGTTGTGCAGAGGAATAGACTACAGAATCGTTACAGACATCTATGCATAGTGTCCTTTACAAATGGACCTGGCTAAACCAATGGCTTGACATACGTTGCTATGATCTGATGCATCTATGTGTGTGTTTCCTGCAGCTGTTTGACCGTGTGAGGGAGGACAACCCAGACTTCCACCAGAAGATAGTTCCTATCAGCAGTGAGTTGACACAGCCTGGCCTGGCCATCAGTCCTGAGGACGTAGAGAGACTGACCTCCTGCATCAACATTATCTTCCACTGTGCTGCCACCATCCGCTTCGATGAACCCCTCAAGTGAGCTATCATGCTAATTCATTACTGTCAACTGAACAAATCAAATCAGTTTGGTTGTATATAAATGAATGGACAGCTTGTGTCTGACACAGAGAGAGGTACAAAGACATAGAGATAATTTAAAATTACGTTAAGTAATGAATTAAGTATTCTAAATCCCAATTCTCCCAAGTGGCGCAGTGATCTAAGAGATGCAGTGGCATCACAGTGCTAGAGGCGTCACTACAGACAACCTGGTTCGAATCCAGACTGTATCACAACCAGCCGTGATTGGGAGTCCCATAGGGCGGCACACAATTGGCCCAGCGTCGACGGAGTTTGGCCGGTGTAGACCGTCATTGTAAATAAGAATTTGTTCTTAACTGACTTGCCAAGTTAAATAAAGGTTACATAAAAAAATAATAATATATACACAAAGACACAGTAGACAGTCTCTAGTTCAGAGGAATTCAGCCGGTAAAGGGGGCATGTTAGTCTTTATCTTGGCCACATGTTTAATTTGGATCTTTCACTCGGGTCTGGTTTATGGGGTCGGCGGGTTTTGCTTTGTCATTGTACCAGGAAGTACCTATTGTCCAGGGACTCCCTACAGGAAGTGATGTTTTGTTGATAGTGTGGACTGTTTGTGTTCTGGTGTTGAACAATGGGAAAGCTGATACATCTAGAGTATGATGACGATGTTGAGAAAGCACAAGAGAGATTTCATTTGTGTAGCGTCTGTCAAGCAATGTTTTGAAATAAAATCCAATACAATGATGTTGAGAGAAGAAAGACTTATAGAATACAGTAACATTGAATTTATAATAAGGAGTATATCTAGTAGCCTAACAAAGATCCAATAGCGGAATTCATTAATGACTCAGCGGCTTGGAACAATGAGGAACACACAGTTAGGAGCAGTTCCACAGTCACTGTGATGTTCTCTCTCAAACTGGCCTAGTGCTCTATAATAGTTCTCAAACTGGCCTAGTGCTCTATAATAGTTCTCAAACTGGCCTAGTGCTCTATAATAGTTCTCAAACTGGCCTAGTGCTCTAAAATAGTTCTCAAACTGGCCTAGTGCTCTATAATAGTTCTCAAACTGGCCTAGTGCTCTATAATAGTTCTCAAACTGGCCTAGTGCTCTATAATAGTTCTCAAACGGTCTACTACTACTACCACTCTCATCCCCCTTGACACGACACTGTCACGACTGCCTTCCCCGCGCTGCCGTTAATGGGCAACCACTGCCAAACAACCTCTGTAGACTGGCTGAGTGGTGAGCTAGTATCCTGTCTATTTAGGAAGCAGTGTCATTCATCCCTGGGGCTGGAAAAAATAGAATTGTTCTTCCAATAAGGGTTGCCAAAGTTGTCACAAGCCCTCTTTAGTATGGCTTTTTGAAAGGGTAGATGTCTCTCTCTGTCTCTCTCTCGCTCGGTCTCTCTCTCGCTCGGTCTCTCTCTCGCTCGGTCTCTCTCTCGCGGTCTCTCTCACGGTCTCTCTCGGTCTCTCTCTCTCTCTCTCTGTCTCGGTCTCTCTCTCTCTCTCTCTGTCTCGGTCTCTCTCTCTCTCTCTCTCTGTCTCTCTCTCGGTCTCTCTCTCTCTCTTTATGTCTCTCGCTCATGATTATATTATGAGAATGCATAGTGTGCTTATGCTTCTTAGTGTACAGTGATCACTAACCTAGTCCTGCAGAGTACAGTGATCACTAACCTAGTCCTGCAGAGTACAGTGATCACTAACCTAGTCCTGCAGAGTACAGTGATCACTAACCTAGTCCTGCAGTGTACAGTGATCACTAACCTAGTCCTGCAGGGTACAGTGATCACTAACCTCTCTTGCCAGATACGCCCTGCAGCTGAATGTGACGGCCACACAGCAGCTCCTGAGTCTGGCCCAGCAGATGCACCACCTCCAGGCCTTCATCCACATCTCCACAGCCTACTCCAACTGCAACCGCAAGCAGATAGACGAGATCATCTACCCACCACCTGTAGAGCCCAAGAAGCTCATCGACTCCCTGGAGTGAGTAGTGTGAAGTCTACTTTCTGCATCAGAGTTGGGGGTGGGGTTACTGCTATTACGATTCCATCTATTCAGGAAGTGAATTAATTTGCAAATTTCACGCATTGAAAATATGCTCAGTGAAGATAAATCGCACTTAGGCCTAGATTCAATCAGATCAAGCGTTAACCGGCGATAGCCAACACCTGCGTAGCTGATGTTTTGGCTCAGTCGGAGGTGGAACTACATTGGCGCTGTCAAATTGATGAGCAGCTGCTCTTGTGATGATTGTCACGAAGCCACACCTGTCCCACTCGCGTTAGAAGTTCAGATGTCTGCTTTAGGTAATGCTGGGAGCCAGTTGTGGATTTGACAGCTCTAACGCAGTTCCACAGTTATTGAATCTCCTGAACTAACTGATTGAAATGGAATTGAACCGAACCGATTGTGCCGTCCAGTCCACACCACCTGGTACCATTTCCAACTAATGATTGATTATACAGTAAATACCATCACAGACAGCTATCAGAGTGAATGGTGTTTCATTGATCTATACAAAGCTTTACTTCAATCCTGGCATGTGTCCTGTACCATTGTGATGTGAGTCTAACCGTGTTCCCTTGTGTCTGTGCCTGCAGGTGGATGGAGGACAGCATTGTCCGTGACATCACGCCACGCCTCATCGGCAACCGCCCCAACACCTACACCTACACCAAAGCCCTGGCAGAGTGCGTGGTCCAGAAGGAGAGCGGTAATCTCAGCATTGGCATCATCAGACCCTCCATAGTGGGAGCCAGCTGGCTGGAGCCTTTCCCTGTGAGTAGTACCATAGAGATACAGTATCATATACATGCCATTCTGTGGGACTTAATTACTCTACTGGACCTTGGCACTGGATAGCTGGCAGCAATAGGTACTTGGATCCACGTTCTGTGTGTAGTCTGTGGGCGTTAAACCGTGTATTGACTGGTCAGCAAGTGTATCAGATGTGTGATTGGCTCAGCCACCTGCCTGGTGGGAAATAAATCACAATTATTATTTTTTTTAAGATGTAGCACTTTCACTGTGATGGTTTAAGTAATAGTACACAGGTCAATATATCTCCCCTGTTTACAAACAGACTTAAAGGGGGAATGGGTGTGTAGTGCTGAGTAAGGGTTGTATTAGAGTTGGACCAGGACAGGTGTGTTCTTATGGTTCAGAAGGTCCGGGTTGGGCTGGATTCCAGGGCTGCGAAGAGGAGCGTCCCTGACTCCAACAGCTGGGTAGATGATGTGAGGGGGGCAAGGAAGGGGTACTGGAGGGAGGGGCACTGGAGGGAGGGGCACTGCCAGGGCTGAAACCCGAGAGACCATGAGTGTCTCCGACTAGATAGGTCACTGAAAAGCAACTGTAGGTTCATGGAAAGCCTACTCTGAAAGGTCAATGGGTGCAGTAATCAATCAATCAATCAATCAATCAATCAATCAATCAATCAAATGTATTTTTCTTTTGACATCAGCAGTTGCCCCTAGAAAGGCAGGAACCAAGGAAGAAACCTAGCTAGGAACCAGGTTCTGAGGGATGGCCAGTCCTCTGCTGGATGTGCAGGGTGATGGTTCATGAATAAGCTGCTTTTTGATTTATAATCTGACCGGCTGCTGTAGTGTAGATTAACATTTTAGCGTAAGGATTCCACAGGGTTAAGCATTTTAATCTCACTTAGCATAGCGGCAGATGGATATATTAAAGCGTAGCAAAAAAATAATGGACTTTTTATTACTGCTTCAAATTTTGGAGGAGCAATGGGAGGATGGTGTTCAACATTTCATCATTTTCGTGATATAATATTCTTCAAAGTTCTTTACCCCAAATTCAAGTGACATGTTTACTTTATTTTCCTACAGTAATATTATTTGCATGTCTGAGGCTCCATGAAGTCACACAGAAAGAGACCTAAGATCTAGAAGATGAAAAAATGCACACTGTCAGAGTAAAATACACTAAAAAGTATATTCACAGAAAACTACTATATAGCCACAGGGCTGTATTTAATTTAGTTTTCTGGGGCTGTAACGTTTGAACAGTACAGGATCCAGAGCCAGTGGGTGTGTAGGTGGGGTCGGCCAGGCCTGGCGGCGATACCGCCAAAACATCACGTTTACCTGTTTATTGCCATGGCAGCACGAGCCAGCGGGAGCGACGAGACGAGGGAGGAGGGGTGTGTGTGTGTGTGCGTGAGATCTACTTCAAATCTCCATGTCCTCAGAACTCTGTTAAGTGTTAAAATGTCACAGGCATTCCCCCAATGGGATTTGTTCTGAGACGGCGTAATAAGAACTCCTCTCTGTCTGACTTACTGACTGACTGTCTGACTGTCTGATTGTCTGTCTGCACCAGACCATGTAGCCTTACCCTGTAGGGACAAGCCACAGACAGACCCCCACAAAAATGCCAGTCTATTACCAATGTATTACCAGGGGCTAATTGATGTGGACGCCGTGTTACTCTGCCTGCCTCAGTCTCACTCTCCATGGGTAGCTAGCTAGCCTAGCACACCACTGGAACGCTAACTCAGCAACAATCTAATTGCTGTTGCTTTTAGGAGGCTATATGACGTTGCAGCAATGTTATAGCGGTGCTTGAAGCTAGAATCCTTAATTGAAACAGTAACAAAGCGCCTGTGTTTTGGTAAAAGCTGAGGGATGGGCCTGGAGAAATGTAACTACTCTCAAATTCATAGACAGAGCTGTGGATTCAAGGACTGCCCATCCATGATTTTTACCATGTTGAGTTTAAACCATGTTGAGTTTAAACCATGTTGAGTTTAAACCATGTTGAGTTTAAACCATGTTGAGTTATAGCCATGTTGAGTTATAACCATGTTGAGTTATAACCATGTTGAGTTTAAACCATGTTGAGTTTATATATAGTGTTTGTTTACATGTATATTGTTTACAAACATTGGAGTAAAACAAGCTTATATTCTGGGTTCTGGTCGGGTACGACAGTAAAACTAAGCTCATGAGGCATTTATAAGTTATATTTAAGAATCAATGGGTATATATCATGAATTTATAAGTCCAAAAATGGATGTAGCAACTAAGGATTCCAGCTTTAAATGGGGTACTTAGGGTTCTCTATTCAATCTGCATTGCTGAAGCGTTACAGATTGCACTATATACATTTTAAAGTCATTTCCGATTGAGCCGACATATGCAGCATTTACCGTGAATGCAGTCTCCGCTAACGCCTTTCATTTCATTAATGAAGTAACGATGAAGTTCCTCTATACGGATTGAATACAGCCCCTAATCTCTCATTACACTGACACTTATTCCTTCCTCATTCTTCGTCTGTCTCAGGGCTGGATAGACAACTTCAATGGACCAAGCGGAGTCTTCATCGCTGTAAGTACCAGCATCAGCTTGTATTTTTCATTTACTAAGTTTTCTCATTTTGATGCCACTACTGTAAAATGATGATCGGGTTATAATAAGATGTTGTGGTAACCCTGTGTCCTGTCTGATCAGGTTATGATGAGATGTTGTGATAACCCTGTGTCCTGTCTGATCAGGTTATGATGAGATGTTGTGGTAACCCTGTGTCCTGTCTAATCAAGTTATGATGAGATGTTGTGGTAATCCTGTGTCCTGTCTGATCAGGTTATGATGAGATGTTGTGATAACCCTGTGTCCTGTCTGATCAGGTTATGATGAGATGTTGTGGTAACCCTGTGTCCTGTCTGATCAGGTTATGATGAGATGTTGTGGTAACCCTGTGTCCTGTCTGATCAGCTTATGATGAGATGTTGTGGTAACCCTGTGTCCTGTCTGATCAGGTTATGATGAGATGTCGTGGTAACCCTGTGTCCTGTCTGACCAGGTTATGATGAGATGTGATGGTAACCCTGTGTCCTGTCTGATCAGGTTATGATGAGATGTTGTGGTAACCCTGTGTCCTGTCTGATCAGGTTATGATGAGATGTGATGGCAACCCTGTGTCCTGTCTGATCAGGTTATGATGAGATGTTGTGGTAACCCTGTGTTCTGTCTGATCAGCTTATGATGAGATGTTGTGGTAACCCTGTGTCCTGTCTGATCAGCTTATGATGAGATGTTGTGATAACCCTGTGTCCTGTCTGATCAGGTTATGATGAGATGTGGTGGTAACCCTGTGTCGTGTCTGACCAGGTTATGATGAGATGTTGTGGTAACCCTGTGTCCTGTCTGATCAGCTTATGATGAGATGTTGTGATAACCCTGTGTCCTGTCTGATCAGGTTATGATGAGATGTGGTGGTAACCCTGTGTCCTGTCTGACCAGGTTATGATGAGATGTGATGGTAACCCTGTGTCCTGTCTGATCAGGTTATGATGAGATGTGGTGGTAACCCTGTGTCCTGTCTGATCAGGTTATGATGAGATGTGATGGCAACCCTGTGTCCTGTCTGATCAGGTTATGATGAGATGTTGTGGTAACCCTGTGTCCTGTCTGATCAGGTTATGATGAGATGTTGTGGTAACCCTGTGTCCTGTCTGATCAGGTTATGATGAGATGTTGTGGTAACCCTGTGTCCTGTCTGATCAGCTTATGATGAGATGTTGTGATAACCCTGTGTCCTGTCTGATCAGGTTATGATGAGATGTGGTGGTAACCCTGTGTCCTGTCTGACCAGGTTATGATGAGATGTGATGGTAACCCTGTGTCCTGTCTGATCAGGTTATGATGAGATGTGGTGGTAACCCTGTGTCCTGTCTGATCAGGTTATGATGAGATGTGATGGCAACCCTGTGTCCTGTCTGATCAGGTTATGATGAGATGTTGTGGTAACCCTGTGTCCTGTCTGATCAGGTTATGATGATTTGTGATGGCAACCCTGTGTCCTGTCTGATCAGGTTATGATGAGATGTGGTGGTAACCCTGTGTCCTGTCTGATCAGGTTATGATGAGATGTGATGGTAACCCTGTGTCCTGTCTGATCAGGTTATGATGAGATGTGATGGTAACCCTGTGTCTTGTCTGATCAGGTTATGATGAGATGTGATGGCAACCCTGTGTCCTGTCTGATCAGGTTATGATGAGATGTGATGGTAACCCTGTGTCCTGTCTGATCAGGTTATGATGAGATGTGATGGCAACCCTGTGTCCTGTCTGATCAGGTTATGATGAGATGTTGTGGTAACCCTGTGTCCTGTCTGATCAGGTTATGATGAGATGCGATGGTAACTCTGTGTCCTGTCTGATCAGGTTATGATGAGATGCGATGGTAACTCTGTGTCCTGTCTGATCAGGTTATGATGAGATGCGATGGTAACTCTGTGTCCTGTCTGATCAGGTTATGATGAGATGCGATGGTAACTCTGTGTCCTGTCTGATCAGGTTATGATGAGATGCGATGGTAACTCTGTGTCCTGTCTGATCAGGTTATGATGAGATGCGATGGTAACCCTGTGTCTTGTCTGATCAGGTTATGATGAGATGTGATGGTAACCCTGTGTCTTGTCTGATCAGGTTATGATGAGATGTGATGGTAACCCTGTGTCTTGTCTGATCAGGTTATGATGAGATGTGATGGTAACCCTGTGTCTTGTCTGATCAGGTTATGATGAGATGTGATGGTAACCCTGTGTCTTGTCTGATCAGGTTATGATGAGATGTGATGGTAACTCTGTGTCTTGTCTGATCAGGTTATGATGAGATGTGGTGGTAACCCTGTGTCCTGTCTGATCAGGTTATGATGAGATGTGATGGTAACCCTGTGTCTTGTCTGATCAGGTTATGATGAGATGCGATGGTAACTCTGTGTCCTGTCTGATCAGGTTATGATGAGATGTGATGGTAACTCTGTGTCTTGTCTGATCAGGTTATGATGAGATGTGATGGTAACTCTGTGTCTTGTCTGATCAGGTTATGATGAGATGTGGTGGTAACCCTGTGTCCTGTCTGATCAGGTTATGATGAGATGTGATGGTAACCCTGTGTCTTGTCTGATCAGGTTATGATGAGATGCGATGGTAACTCTGTGTCCTGTCTGATCAGGTTATGATGAGATGCGATGGTAACTCTGTGTCCTGTCTGATCAGGTTATGATGAGATGTGATGGTAACTCTGTGTCCTGTCTGAACAGGTGGGGAAGGGCATCCTGCGCACCATGAGAGCCAACAATGATGCGGTGGCGGACCTTATCCCCGTCGACGTGGTCGTCAACCTGATCCTGGCCGCTGGCTGGTACACGGCAGTGCACAGGTTAACTTTCCCCCCAGGTGGAATATGCTTTGACCAATGACTGTATGGTTTAACCCACACAAACAGACCCCGCCCCCATATTGCCCTGCAGGAAGACCTCCTGTAAACCTACCTGTTAGATCTCCCCAGTTCTACGCTATTGACTGATGATGAGGAAGCCTATGAAGCCCAGTGTTTTCAATTGATGTTTGTGAGCTCATTTTATAGATGTATCCTCTAATGGACCCTCCCTTTGACAACTCAGACCCAAAACAGCGCTGGTCTACAACTGCACAACCGGCAGCATCAACCCTTTCCACTGGGGAGAGATTGGTATGTATCAGTCTGTCTGTATGCCTGCATGCTCATCAGCCACTGTGGCTTCCATCATCATCATCAATCGGTGTACCTCAGTACAAATGTTGCTGGTTACGACTGTGAAACTATGCACCATACATAACCACGGGTGATATGAACCTGTGGGTTGTCTATCAGTCCTGGTTCTCCTAAATCAGTTTTAAATGGTGTATCAGTGAGAAGCAGGTGGATAAATATTCTGTGTCATAATTGGATGCCCAGGGATTTTACAGTGGCAAGGGTCTACTGCCACCTTCTGGCAGCTAGTAGAGCATTACATCTGCCCAAAAGACAACTCCCATCAGCAGTAAAGCACAGTTTCCCAAACAATAACAAGTATAGGCAAAATGTCACCGGGCCCATCATCTACAGTACATCCCAGCGGACCACCGAGATGAAAAGGATGCACCAGGCCCGTTTATCAGGCAGGCTCAGATTAAGCGCGGTAGCGAGCGACAGCCAGGATCCCTGTGCTCTCAGAGTAGTGAATCTGCTTCTTTCACCCTGGGAAATTGCCACCAGATGGCTGACAGCGGGATTAGTGTTTATCACTCTGCCTCGCTGTTATAAAACTGGGATAGCGGGAACTAATCTACCGGCCCACATAAGAGCTAGGAATCAAGCTAATCAAACTGGGTCTGGGGCTGCTTGGGGAGGCATGTTATGATAACATGGCTGGATATGTTATCAAAATACTGGTATCTTAATAGGTTTTGCTCGCCGAAATGAGATGGTCCTTCACTCGCTCGTCATCAGACGTTTACAGGAGGAGGAAATCCCAAAATTCGTGTAACGTGAAAAAAATGAATATAGCTAGTGGTGCCATAAATTGTATAAAAACAAAGGGATACGTTGAGGATGTTAAAGGTCTGCATGGTTTTCTACTTCGAGAAAACAGCTGATTCAAATTTGGATTTTAAAACACTTCCGTGCTAGCAGCGGGGAGGAAGCACATGATTATCCTCGGCGAGAGGGAGCTATTCAGGAGTGAATGTCACCTCTGTTAGCCTACTAATTAATTAACACTCTCCGTGACCACTGAGGAGAGGACGGACTTTTTCCAATTGAGAATCGGCCAAGGAATCGAGGAAGGAGCCCTGGAATGAATTGATCCCCGGCCTCAATCTTGTTCTGAGGGAAGCTCCACTTTCTAGGGCAGAATTAAAGTGATTGGTTGGATGAAAACTCAGTGGGTGGAGTGAGGTGGATGGAGGGTGTTCAACACAGATTTTGACCCACAAGGTTGCCCGTTCGAATCCTGTTTACCAAACATTTAGTTACATTTTTACTTTGAACAGCATTTAATACGTGAAAAAATATGAGCACTGCCCTCCCCCCCTAAGAGTGCAGTGATTGGGCACTAGGATAGGTCACAGGTTCTCATCTTGCTGATGGCCTTTTTCAAAAATAATTGTCACCTTTTCCTAGCAAGGAATGCTCACCATCGACACCAAAACCATCTTTCAACTCGTTAGTGGGGCTGGATTCAATAACAATAGCTATGCACCTTGTAAAGGCAGTGTTCCCACGGTAGTCCCTCCGGAGACGAGGCTGGGCACAAAGGGAAGCCGGAGGGACGGTAGTGAAACATAACACCGGCGGGTTTAAGCAATAAAAATGTAACTTCATTTTGTTTGTAGTTAGATGTAGAATAGTCTCTACAACACAGCTGTGCAGGTGGTAAAAGTCCAGAGTTTAATGACAGGAGATTCATTCTCAAGTCTTCTTCCTCATCATCATCATCATGCCCCAGTAGTCAATGGCCAGCCGCCATTAGCAGAGTAGAGGGCTGGGTAACCATGGTAATGAGGTTGGCTCCAGACAACCATGGTTCAGCTCTTGGCACATCATGGACCGCAGGCTTCAATCACCAGAGTAGGCTTGGAGGGGAATAGGACCTCTGCCTCATCTTTCGCCTTTTACACTTCTTCCTCCACTCATCTTGCGATGAGCTTGAAAGCAAAAGTTTTACTTTAACAAAGAACTTAAACACATACATGGAATAAATGAAATGAGAAAACCACAACTCAACAGAAGAGCGCTACCCTCACGCTTACCCCAGGTAGTCTTCTGCTATGCAGGAGCTACTAACCTCTTAAGGCTGTTCGCTTCTTTATAGATGCTGGTGGGTCACGAGTCTTCTAAAGAAAGCACACAGCAACAAATTCACACCAGTAACACGCACTGGTTCTTCCACTAGCAGTTTCCCCCAGCAGTTTTACCTTTGTCTGAGCACCCTTGATTGCAGCCAGGTGGGGAAGGTGTGCAGCTGCTGTGAATGAGATCATTAGTGCAACAGAAAACCACACCCCTGGATACATCCCAATTCTCTAATAAAGTGGCCAAGGAAGATGTGAAGGGCACTTCCCTAACCTTACACCCCTTTAAAATGCCACAACAGAATTGAGCTGTAAGACAGGGATGTCAGCTCCAAGTCACAGATTCCTTCACATTTTTTATCGACTCATCAACTCCTCTGTATTCTCTCTCAGAACACCATGTGATGTCCAGCTTCAAGAGGAACCCTCTGGAGCAGGCTTTCAGAAGGCCCAACGCCAACATCACCTCCAACTACCTGATGAACCAGTACTGGACCCTGGTCAGCCACAAGTTCCCTGCCCTCATCTATGACCTCTACCTGAGACTGTCTGGACAGAAGCCCCAGTAAGATTACTAACATGTTCTGCCAATTAGCATTGTCACTACACTCTTAGAAAAAAAGGGTTCTTCGGCTGTCCCCATAGGAGAACCCTTTAAAGAACCCTTTTTGGTTCCAAGTAGAACCCGCTGAGTAAATGGTTCTACATGGAACCCACAATGGTTCTACTTGGAACCAAAAAGAGTTCTACCTGGAACCAAAAAGGGTTCTCCAATGGGGACAGCAAAATAACCCTTTTAGGTTCTAGGTAGCACCGTTTGTTCTAAGAGTCTAGACCATTGTTCTGTCTATCAACATTGAACTACAATTGTCTTATACATACAGTACATTTGGACAGATCCTCCATCCCTCTCTCTCTGTGTAGGATGATGCGTATCTTCAACCGGCTGCACAAGGCCATCGGCCTGCTGGAGTACTTCAGCAGCCAGGACTGGGAGTGGAACTCAGAGAACGTGAACATGCTGATGAGCCACCTCAGCCCTGAGGACCGGAAGGTACAATAGACACACTATCCATCTTCTATACACATACAGCAGGTGAAATAAGTATTGAACACGTCACCATTTTTCTCAGTAAATATATTTCCAAAGGTGCTATTGACATGAAATTTTCACCAGATGTTGGTAACAACCCAAGTAATCCATACATACAGAAACCAAAACAAATACGTTCAGAAATTAAGTTATGTGTAATAATGTGAAATGACACAGGGAAAAAGTATTGAACACACTTACTGATATTTATTTAATACTTTGTACAAAAGCGTTAGTTGGTAATGACAGCTTCAAGACGCCTCCTGTATGGAGAAACTAGTCGCATGCATTGCTCTGGTGTGATTTTGGCCCATTCTTCCACACAAACAGTCTTCAAATCTTGAAGGTTCTGTGGGCCTCTTCTATGAATCTTGATCTTCAGTTCTTTCCATAGATTTTCAATGGGATTTAAGTCAGGTGATTGGCTGGGCCATTCTAGCAGCTTTATTTTCTTTCTTTGAAAGCAATTGAGAGTTTCCTTGGCTGTGTGTTTGGGATCATTGTCTTGCTGAAATGTCCACCCTCATTTCATCTTCATCATCCTGGTAGATGGCAGCAGATTTTTGTCAAGAATGTCTCGGTAAATTTGCCCATTCATCCTTCCTTCAATTATGTGAAGTTTGCCAGTACCATTTGCTGAAAAGCAGCCCCACACCATGATGTTCCCACCTCCAAACTTCACTGTTGGTATGGTGTTTTTAGGGTGATTTGCAGTGCCATTTCTCCTCCAAACATGGTGTGTATTATGACATCCAAACAGTTCAATTTTGCTCTCATCTGACCACACTATATTCTCCCAGTATTTCACTGGCTTTTCCAAATGTTGTGCAGCAAACTTTAAACGAGCTTCAACATGCTTTTTTTTCAGCAATGGAGTCTTGCGTGGTGAGCGTGCATACAGGCCATGGCGGTAGAGTGCATTACTTACTGTTTTCTTTGAGACAACAGTACCTGCTAATTGCAGGTATTTTTGAAGCTCTCCACAAGTGGTCCTTGGCTCTTGGACTCTTCTGATTATTATTTTCATTCCTCTGTCAGAAATCTTGCGAGGAGTACCTGGTCGATGCAAATTTATGGTGAAATGATTGTCTTTCCACTTCCGTATTATGGCCCCAACAGTGATCACTGGAACATTCAGAAGCTTAGAAATGCGCCTATAACCAATGCCATCATTATGTTTTGCAACAATTAGGTCTTGAGACAGCTCTTTGCTTTTACCCATCATGAGATGTGTCTTGTGTGACACCTTGGCAATGAGACCTTTTTGTAGGCCATCAGTTGGGACTGAACCAGCTGATATTAATTTGCACTGACAGGGGGCTGGATTGCTTTTTAATTACTGATAGTTTTCAGCTGTTGTCTTGGCTTTCCATGCCTTTTTGCACCTCCCTTTCTTCATGCGTTCAATACTTTTTTTCCCTGTGTCATTTCACATTATTACACAACTTAATTTCTGAACTTATTTGTTTTGGTTTCTTTGTATGTATGGATTACTTGGGTTGTTACCAACATCTGGTGAAAATTTTGGAAATATATTTACTGAGAAAAATGGTGACGTGTTCAATACTTATTTCACCCGCTGTACATATGCCTCTGCATGTTGGTCAATATATTCAATGGTATGTTTTTCACCTAGTAATGCCACCAATCCATCATTTCAGCTCAAACAAACATCTTTATTGATTCATTCAAATCTTTATTGATTATTCAATTTCAGAAGGTTCAATTATAGATATCCCAAAGAGGTTTTCATAATCGCCTGAATGTGACTAAAATAGCCATGTTGTCTTACCGCACATCAACATTCTTCTAACTCTCTCCCAGACATTCAACTTTGACGTGCGTCAGCTGAACTGGCCGGAGTACATAGAGAACTACTGCATCGGCACCAAGAAATACGTTCTGAATGAAGACATGTCCGACATCCCTGCAGCCAGGCAACACCTCAGGAAGTGAGTCGACTACTTACATGGCTGATTGTGTTTGCACCTGCGCACAGTTAGCCCAAGTTATTTTGAATAAGGATGTAAATGACTGTGTGTGCTTACAACTCCCTCCCCTCCCCTCCCCTCCCCTCCCCCCTTCATCTCCCAGGCTGAGGAACATCCGCTACACATTCAACACTCTACTGCTGGTGTTCATCTGGAGGGTGTTCATCGCCCGCTCACAGATGGCCAGGAACATCTGGTACTTTGTGGTCAGCCTCTGCTTTAAGTTCCTCTCCTACTTCAGGGCCTCCAGCACACTCACCAACTGAGCGTTGTTGTCTGACCTCCAGCAGCACACAACACCCCTCAGACCTCCAGCAGCACACAACCCCACTCCTCAACCAGACAACACCCCTTAGACCTCCAGCAGCACACAACCCCACTCCTCAACCAGACATTGTTCCTTCAGACCTCTTCTCCAACTACAGCTTTTCTTAAAGCGACAGATTACATATGTAAAAAATAAACCCATTATATACTCTTCCCATGTTTTTGCTCATAGTTTACGTCCTCCCCAACCCAGATACATTGTCTTGGAATAGTGGATTTTCTTTTGCATACTTGAAATACTGTATGTCAGGCCTCCACTGAAGGACAAGTTCTGTACATTACTCTTAATGTGTGAATCCTGAGATGTCCATGGCCTCTGTTTTTAAATAGGCGACGTGTTTTTACCTTGTATTGGTTTGTACTGACAGAATATTTGGATATCCGAGAGTAACTTCACTGTTGATCACAATGAAGGGCTCTATTCAATCTGTAAAGTTGAAGCGGTTACAGATTCCGCGATGTAAATTTTACACATGCAGCGTTTACCGTGAATGCAGTCTCTGCAAAAGCAGGAACATTCCCTTTAGGTTTCAATCATACTGTAAAGCTGAACTTCTGCGATGCGGATTGAATAGAGCCCTAAATCCTGGACACTGTTACTGTAGTACTACACACATCTGACCTGGTTGACATTATCCGTTTTTACTTTTGATGGTATATTGATCTATCAGTACATTTAACATTATTCACCTGTTTTCTACAGCAGTTTATATTGAAATGCTATTGAAAATAATTGCGTCAAACTAAGGCTTGTCTCATGTAAGTGGTAGATTACGGTGACAGTATCATGTATAAACAAGTTTGGAAGACGTGTACATATCCTATAGACTACCAAAGAAAGTAATATTCCTGAAAGTTTATTCCGCGGGAGTCTATTATTCACAGGAGCCTGACTCAACACAGAGCATATCTAAAGTTTTACTTGTGGCAGACAGCAGCAGTCCACTTTTTATGAGATGATACATCTATATACAGTATCTATGGTAGAAGTCTTGGCTCAACAGAAAAAGAACAAAATGTGCCCTAAATCCACCCTATGAAAAACATGTTTATATGTGAGCCAGTAATGGTGTGCAACAATGGTGACCGTCCTTTCCTACATTCAGTAAGGGACTATGAACCAAATGCATGCCCAACACAGAAAATGGCTTTTCCTGTATAACGAAGTTGTACAAAATGTCCTGCTTGTTACGGATCTTGGCATCTGTCATGTTGACGACAAAGCAGTGTCTATGATACATACTGGCAGCAGTGCACTGTGGGTAGATTAGAGCTAACTGGGCATTGTTCTGTGAACTGCAACACTTAGGACACTGTTTATTTTGTTTAATTTTCCTTTTTCAAATGTAATTTGCAAATGTTAAGCAACCCTCTATTTCTGCTCTGAAAACACTTCAAGTTTGTTTGACAAAACATAAATAAACCAAAAGACAGCAAATGTCGGTGTGCTAATAATTCTGCTTCATGCACTGCTGCCTCGTGTAGAAAAGAGATTTACTTCTATGGCTGCATTTACACAGGCAGTTCAATTCTGATATTTTTTTTCACTAATTGGTCTTTTGACTAGTCAGATGTGAAAAACATTGGATGTGAAAAGACATGACGTGATTGGTCAAAAGACCAATTAGTGGAAAAAAATATCAGAATTGAACTGCCTGTGTAAGCGCAGCCGCCATCACCAGAGGATAGTGAAGATACAAGAGATATTTCAATGAATGTAAAGTGTACAACATGAAGTGGTGAAGTGCACCAAAACATGTTTAAATAGGATCTCCCATTGATCAGCAGCAGGCTCCAGGTCCCATATCCACAAAGCGTCTCACAGTAGGAGTGCTGATCTAGGATCTGTCCATATAATCTTATTTAGTATGATCCAGAAGGGCAAAACTGATCCAAGCTCAGCACTCCTACTCGGAGAGCTTTGTGGATATGGGCCCAGGTCAGAGGGCTGCTCCTGTACGTGGTTGTCTGTAAAAGAGACTGGGCTCACCTCTCTAGGTTTGTATGGGCCTAGTTTGAAGCGACAGCAGACTATGTCGAAACAGAAGCCAACAAACCCATGGCAAATAAATGAAGATGTTCATGGTGCGTTTCTCTAACGTGGTACATATCAGGCTGGTAACGCACCCGTGGAATGATTTGTGAGATATGAACAGTAGGAGGTCTGCCCATGACACTGTGTGGTAAGAGTGAGTGTTGTCTGGACCTGTGGTGGAGAAGATACCCCGATGATGCCACAGAGTCGTACCAGGAACTGCCAGAGGGGCATGTGCTGGTGTCGTACTTCATAAAGATCCCAGACACACTGTGGCTGCCCGCCGCGGTTGGTTGATCACCCACTCCTAGACCAGACAGAGGGTAGGTAGAGTGGGGTGGTGGTCAATCTCTCCTTCACACACACACACACACGCCTTTCTAGCATATATCCTTTGTGTATGTGAGCGAAATCTATGACTGTCTCAAGTTGTGTGGTGGTGTTATGCAGCAGAGCTAACTTCTGTCCCGTCCAGAGGATTGATGATACCGGGGATCTCTTCTCCGAAAGACAGATGGTCTATCCGATGGGAGAAGTTGTACGCTGCAACGCACTGACGAAACCCAGCTCACATTCAGTCAGGTGGAATGGGACAGTGAAAACCTCTATTTGGGAGCGAATAATTCTGAGAAAAGTTATATTTTGGCAATGCATTTGAATAGATACTCACTTGAAACATGGACATATCATGGCTTACAAAAGCTGCTATATGAGCATGAGGATGATGAAGAGGCCTGAGAAAGACAGAGGGTTTGAAGTGTGAGGAGCATTTTCATCAAAAATAAATATACTGTGCTGTATGGGTTGGACACTTTTTCCTATCATACATATAGAGTCATAACTCATTCCCAGCATCAATTTGTGGAGCCTGGAAGCTTCTAACGTATGAGACAAACCCCATCAACCTCAGTCTTCGGCAGTATTACATAGATTTCCCCCGCCCATTACATCCATAAAGAATGACTTACATACAAAATGCACTATTAAATATAAACGACGCACTGAATGCTGATTGGTGGAAAGCCGTGGTATATCAGACCGTATACCATGGGTATGACAAAACATTTCTATTTACTGGTCTAATTACATGGTAACCAGTTTATAATAGCAATAAGGCACTTCAGGGGTTTGTGGTATATGGCCAATATACCACGGCTAAGGGCTGTATCCAGGCACTCCACATTGCGTCGTGCGTAAGAACAGCCCTTAGCCGTGGTATATAATGGCTTTATACCACACCCCCTCGGGCCTTATTGCTTAAAATGATCACGCTTATAGAAAAGTGTACAGGTATCTTACTTTCCCACTGTGATGTGGAAGTTCCCAGCCACTTTGTTGACGTAGACGTGCCCATGTATCCTACAGGCGCGTAAGGGCTCTGAGGCAAGGCCGTAGGGGCTCCCTTTAGGACACTCCTGTAGAGAATGCTCCTTCCTCAGCCTATTCTGGATCAGAAACGGGGTCCCAAGGAGAAAACAGGTTAACAAAATACTTTTTTTTTCTTTTGGAATGTGGTTGAGTGAGATTTTCAGACTATTAACAAAGTGCCTAAAGGGGCAATCTGTGATTGATACATCCATTTTTGGACTTTTAAAATTCATGATATATAGCCATTGATTTTTGCCATAAATGCCTCATGGTCAGTCCCCCTCAGCTGTTCACCGACAAAGTGGTGGGATGATAGTTATTCAAATGGTGAAATGCACACATACTAAGTAAATTGCTTACCCGTGTGATCCTCAGTGATCTACTCACAGGCTCATACTGAATGCCATTTGATGTTATCATGGTCTCTGCCAGGTCCAGAATGTCTGCACCCACATCTGAAACAGCACATCATCAACTCAATCTTTGGCTCCAGGGGGTTGTGGGGAGAATTACACAGTACATCATAACACATTATTTATGCGCAAAATATGAAGGCCTACATTTTCATGAATAATTTGTACAAATCGTATTTGATAAGGTTCAATATTTACATTGGCATTTCATGGCAACTGTAAGATCTATGTTTATTCTCAATTTTACTGCAAAAGAAGACAAAGCCTTGTCAGATTCCAAGATAATGCACTGGCAGTAAAACACAGTTCAGTCTTAAATAAGAGCTTTTATCATGATTAAACAAAGTCAACATTTGTTGGTACCTTAACCTTGATCCACTTTGTATTCATACTTCATCCAGGTGTGCCGATACTCACAGAACACACAGAAGGCCAGCAGTGCCATGGCAGCGAACGCTATAAAGGACACTACGGATGGGCGAGAGAAGATTATTATCGAAGTCATAATTGAATCAGCATTCAGACATATGTAAGCAGTATCGTGAGTGAAATCTCACCTGTCCGCCCTGGGACTGTGGTCTCAACATAGCTCTCTGGGACCTTGGGGAAGGCATCCAGCTCCTTCACCAGACTCAGGGTTTTCTTCCTGTACATACGCCACATCTTCAGGACCACTCTCCACGTCCTCCCTTCCTACACCTAACCTGGGAAAGAGAAATCATACAAAATAGTCCATTATGGGTTTTTTTCTAAGTGTAATATGGGAATAAAAAATATATATAGGTTACCACCATCATCGCTGCCCACATCTGTCATACCTGGCTAGTCTTGATTGGCAATGTCACTAACACCACATGCTTCCAATCAATTAGCCATTTTTTTTTCAAATTAGTTACTACCGGCACGTAGTGCTGAGCGATTAACCGAAATGTTGGTTATTTTTTGTTGAATTCCATTTCATTCTCTCTTTTTTTTTTTTCTGTGAGCTCAATGTGCACAAGTTTCTCTACAGAGAAATCAGATCCAGCCTGAACTGTGCAATGTAGTAGGGAGTTGTAGTTTCCAACAGGCTAATCTCCCACATAGTTCAGCGCATTAGACGTGGTAATTAACTACAATGACCATAATCCATTTGGCAAATACTTGTCAGGTCTGTTTCTTTTTTTAAACCTGCTAAGGGAGAGACTAGAATGCATGACCATGAGGGGATATAGAGTACCACAGTATGAGTCATAACATCTAGTGGTCAAACAGGGAAATGGTTTCAATCGTTTTTCCACCATTCATTTTTCCTATAAGGGGTTTTAGAAACAGTTAAAATAAGGGCTGTGTTTTGCGTAGGCTCACCCTGCCGTGATGCTTTTATAACCGTGTAAATCTCTTTAAGACAAGGTGACTAAAATCAATATATTTGCCTGTATTTACCCCCCCCAAAAAATGAAATGCTAATTAGCTGCTAATGTGGCTATCATAAAGAACTACAAATGCCATGATGATCTGGACGAGACTGCCGAATCGAGGCAAAGGTAAGAATCTCTGGATTAAGTATCTAATGTTAGCTAAATGTAGTAATTCATAAATTGGTAAAATGTCTTTAAATTGAGAATTCTGTGAACTGTCTTGTGCGAGTTTTAAATTGACACAATACCTGTTCGCAAAGGTGTCAGCTAGCGATGACGTGCAGGAACTTGCAGGGATTTGTAGTCTTGCATGATGTCTACTTTGATGCTAAGTAGCATTTTCGAATCTGAATAAATAGAGAAGAATATATCAATACAAGTCACCTTGTCTGAGAGAGATTTACATGGTTATCAAAACACAGCCCTTATTTTAAGTGTTTCTAAAATCCTCTATGGCAGTAGTTCCCAAACGTTTTATAGTCCCGTACCACTTCAAACATTCAACCTCCAGCTGCGTACCCCCTCTAGCACCAGGGTCAGCGCACTCTCAAATGTTGTTTTTTTGCCATCAGGTTAATGAGAAGGGGTGTGCTTGAAAGGACACACCTAACTCTGGAATGTTGGGTTGTATTGGAGAGAGTCTCAGTCTTAAATCATTTTCCACACACAGTATGTGCCTGTATTTAGTTTATGCTAGTGAGCAGGGGCGCCGTATGGGGGGGGGAAAAGTTAGGACGATTCTAAGGGCCTATGACTGACAGGGGCCCTAAAAAAAAAACATTAGGTACATTTTTTTCAATATTAAATTGTGAACCTATCATCATTAATACAATATTTAATTTACAATGTACTAATAAAACTAACGGTTTATTTTTCTTGTCTTGTTTTTGGCAACAAACTGGTTTGTTGGTTTGTTCCTGCCGCCAAACCAGGCGCGAACGGTACTTGCTAGCAGTGATATGCGAGTGAGGAGTGCCATTGGAGCATCATGTCTCAGCTTCCTAAAGAAAAATCTGGCTTCCAAAAACGAAAAGAAAGAAAAGAAAGACAAGAGAGAAAAGAAAGGCCGACAATATGTCACCCAATTTTTCACAAAGGAAGGTGTGTGTAGAAATTAACCTGTGGCTTTAGTCCATAGTGAAATAGGCTACTTTTGCTCCCCTAACAATATCTTCACCTGAGTGTTTACATTTTGCTCCTCTTTTAGCCAACATTTAATGCTGCCACTTTCCCCCCCCCTCTCCTGAATGCAATTTGTAAGATGCAGCTGCAAAGCATTTTTGGAGAAGTGTGCATTGCTTTACGTATATTTTGCACACTGCCTGTGACTATTGCTGGTAGTGACAGAGCTTTCAGTAAGCTAAAACTAATTTGAGGTCCACTATGTCCCAGGACAGTCTTGCCATGCTGTCCATTGAAAGTCAGTTAGCTAGAAAGCTGGAATTCAAAGACTTGATCAGTGACTTTGCTAGCAAGAAGGCTCAGAGTTGGGCTCTTGTTGAGTAAGGCTGAGCAAGGGCCAATGATATCTGTTAAATGGCATGGCTATGGATATTGGATCACTACACACATGATGCCCACAAGATATATCTCAAAGTAATGGCTGGATTGCCATAAAATTTGTTGTGCACAATCAAGACCCCAAGTGGAAGAAACCTATTGATTTGGTGACCACTTGACCTTTCTTCTAGCGCCACCATCAGGTCTTTTCTTTTCCATTTCCATTTTGTTTTCCATTTACCATTTCCACTTTTACAGCTGCTTATTTCCTAGTTGGTATGTATACGTAGTTAAAAAATATGCTGCTGATTTTATTATTTTGTTTGTTATATAATTCTATAGATTATAATGTTAATTTATTTTAATTGAAGAGGTTAATGTATATTTAAGTTATATTTATTTTAAGCTATTCATAAATGTTAAGAGAATTTTCCATTCAATAATTTTACCATTAAAATTACATTTAGACTGTAAAATATGGCCTTTAGCACATTTCTTATAGAGGGTTTCAGTCTTGCATCAAATAGTGAATTCCACTGTATGCATAATGCTTACATTTACATTTTAGTCATTTAGCAGACGCTCTTATCCAGAGTGACTTACAAATGGGTGCATTCAGTGTTATGTCTGCACAGTGTTATATTTTCACAGCTCACTGTCAGTAAATATCATACAGTAAATATTGGAATACAAGAGAGTTGCAAGCCTGCAAATGTAGAGTTATTTAAAGCTTTGAATGGGTCGATTGGGTTCTGGAGGTGTGTGGTTACAGCAATTGCGCAGGGTTGGTGTGGCCTGTGGTGGTGGGGCCCAATGTGATATCTTTTCATGGGGCCCAAAATCCCTGCCGGCGCCCCTGCTAGTGAGGGCCGAGAATCCACTCTCACATGGGTACGTGGTTTCAAAGGCCATCAGTGTCTTAACAGCACGATTTGCCAAGGCAGGATACTCTGAGCGCAGCCCTATCTAGAAATCTCTGTGGCTTCTGATTAAATAACATTTTCACAGAACCGCTTGTTGCAATTTCAATTAGGCTCACTTGTTCAGTTATCAGTAAGTGGACTGGAGGTAGGGCATGAAAGGGATAACGAATCCAGTTGTACCTGCGTAATTGCGCACCCAGCTCACTCGGGTGCTTCGCTATATCACATTTGACATTGTCCGTAAGCTTGAGTGCATTTGCAAACCAAAACAAAAAAAAAAATCATACAAGACCTGTGTGTTGGCCTTGTTAATGCAGACAGAGGAGAGCTCCAACTTCTTAATCATAGCCTCAATTTTGTCCCGCACATTGATTATAGTTGCGGAGAGTCCCTGTAATCCTAGATACAGATCATTCAGGTAAGAAAAAACATCACCCAGATAGCCCAGTCGTGGTCAGACAAGTGAAATTCAATTAAAAAATACGTGTCAATACTTTGCCCCTTAATAACCAGCGCACTTCTGTATGTTGTAAAAGCATTACATGGTCACTGCCCATATCATTGCATAATGCAGAAAATACACGAGAGTTCAGGGGCCTTGCTTTAACAAAGTTACCCATTTTCACTGTAGTGTTCAAAACGTCTTTCAAGCTGTCAGGCATTCCCTTGGCAGCAAGAGCCCTCTCAGTGGATGCTGCAGTGTTACCCAAGTGGCGTCGGGAGCAACTGCTTGCACGCGCGTTACCACTCCATTATGTCTCCATGTCATGGCTTTTGCGCCATCAGTACAGATACCAACATATCTTGAGCACCAAAGTCCATTTGATGTCACAAAGCTGTCCAGTACTTTAAAAATATAATCTCATGTTGTCCTGGTTTGCAGTGGTTTGCAGAAGAGGATGTCTTCCTTAATTGACCCCCCATAAATGTAACGGACATATACCAGGAGCTGTGCCTGGCCCCGCCACGTCTGTTGACTCATCCAGCAGTAACGCATACAATTCACTGCCTTGTATGCAAAGCAGTATTTGTTTCAAAACATATCTTGCCATGTCACTGATGCGTCGTGAAATAGTGTTGTTTGATGAAGGCATTGTCTGTATAGTTTTTGTTGGCCTTTTCCCCAGCATTGTCCCAGCCATATCCACGGCAGCAGGAACAATGAAGTCCTCCACAATAGTATGGGGCTTGCCTGTCCTATCCACTCGGTAGCTCACCATATAAGACGCTTCTAGCACCTTCTTATTAACGGTAGCTGTTACTTTTATACATGTCTTACTACTCAATAATTGTCTTAAATCTTGCTAAAAAAACTCCTGTGGCTTATTTTTCAAATTGGCATGTTTCGTTTCTAAATGTCTGCGCAATAGTGAAGGTTTCATCGAGTTGTGAGATGTTGTACTTTTGCACATATAAACACACTGTGGCTGAGGAAAGGCACTACTCCCATTAGAAGTGAACCCCAAATCAATGTCGTTCTCGTCATATTTGCGCCTCGTCGATGGTCCAAAATCCCTGTCTGTTGTTGTGTGCTTTCCCGGGTAAGGGGGCAGTAGCCCTCCGGCTGCATCAGATTCACAACTGTCAGTGTCCATGATAGCTGGGCTAGGAACAAATATAGAATTACTGATGCTAGCATTAGATCATGGAAGCTGCAGGTGTAGTACAGCTGGTAGTAGCACCAGTAGTACTACCAGTAGAGCTGGTATGCCTCTCTATGGACGCATAGACCTCGGTTTCATGCGTCTATATTCCGGTAATTTGATTGCAAAGCAGGTATCAATTCATTACATTAACTGGTGGGGGGAAAAAGACATGCAAAAGACGTGTGTAAGCTTCTAGCCTTCTTCACGGGGTGACAACTCCAGTCCTGCCTTTAGCAACAAGGCCGATATGTCCTGTAACTGGTATTTTTCCATTACCGCCACGCCGTTACCGCCTTCTTTCAAAGCTTGTTCCCTAAAACGTAGGACATTATTCAACATTTTTCAGCAGCTTATCAAGTTCAAAACTTTGTTATGTTTACAGGATAACTATTTGGATTAGCTTCACTATTTCAGACCTAGGTATAGCATGCCTAGTATTTAAATTACTGTACTAATAATAATAATGTAGTTACAACATACCTTTTACTTAAATCATACACAAAGTATACACTCACAGGCCACTTAATTAGGTACTTCTTGCTAGTACCGGGTTGGACCCCCTTTTGCCTTCAGAACTGCCTTCATTATTCGTGGCATAGATTCAACAAGGTGCTGGAAACATTCCTCAGAGATGTTGGTCCATATTGACATTATAGCATCACACAGTTGCTGCAGATTTTTCCGCTGCACATCCATGATGTGAATCTCCCGTTCCACCACATCCATGATGTGAATCTCCCGTTCCACCTCATCCATGATGAGAATCACCCGTTCCACCACATCCATGATGTGAATCTCCCGTTCCACCACATCCATGATGACAATCTCCCGTTCCACCTCATCCATGATGTGAATCTCCCGTTCCACCACATCCATGATGTGAATCTCCCGTTCCACCACATCCATGATGCGAATCTCCCGTTCCACCACATCCATGATGCGAATCTCCCGTTCCACCACATCCATGATGCGAATCTAGCGTTCCACCACATCCATGATGCAAATCTCCCGTTCCACCACATCCATGATGCGAATCTCCCGTTCCACCACATCCCAGAGGTACTCTATTGGATTGAGATCTGGTGACCGTGGAGGCCATTTAAGTACATTGAACTCATGTTCAAGAAACCAGTTTGAGATGATGTGAGCTTTGTGACATGGCTACTTCCAGCAGGATAACGTGCCATTAGAAGATGGGTACACTGTGGTCATAAAGGGATGGACAAGGTCAGCAACAGTACTCAAGTAGGCTGTGGCGTTTAAACGATGCTCAATTGGTACTAAAGGGCCCAAAGTGTGCCAAGAAAATATCCCCCACACCATTGCACCACCACCACCAGCCTGAACCGATGATACAAGGCAGGATGGATCCATGCTTTCATGTTGTTTAAGCCAAATTCTGACCCTACCATCTGAATGTCACAGCAGAAATCGGGATTCATCAGACCAGGCAAAGTTTTTCCAATCTTCTATTGTCCAATTTTGGTGGGCCGTGCAAATTGTAGCCTCAGTTTCCTGCTCTTAGCTGACAGGAGTGGCACCCGGTGTGGTCTTCTGCTGCTGTAGGCCATCTGCTTCAAGATTCGACGTGTTGTGCGTTCAGAGATGCTCTTCTGCATACATTGGTTGTAACAAGTGGTTATTTGAGTTACTGTTGCCTTTCTATCAGCTCCAACCAGTCTGGCCATTCTCCTCTGACATCTGCCATCAACAAGGCATTTTCACCCAGAGAACTGCCACTTTACTGAATATTTTCTCATTTTTGGACCATTCTCTGTAAACCCTAGAGATGGTTGTGTGGGAAAATCCCAGTAGATCAGCACTTTCTGAAATACTCAAAACAGCCTGTGCCACGTTCAAAGTCACTTAAATCACATTTCTTCCCCATTCTGATGCTTGGTTTGAACAGCAGACCGCCTTGACCATGTCTACGTGCCTAAATGCGTTGAGTTGCTGCCACGTGATTGGCTGATTAGATATTTGCGTTAACGAGCAGTTGAAAAGGTGTACCTAATGAAGTGGCCAATGAGTGTATATTGCAATTCTGTTTTCCATTTTAACATCTTGTCATCCATTATCATCGTCATGCCCTGACTGCATGTTGGCACACACTGCTTCCTGAAGTAACCCCACCTGTTTCGACGTTATAATTAATTAAGAGGCATTTCTGGGCTCAGGCACGGCTCATGTCAGTACGTTAGGAGAATTAGCGTTAGCTAAAATGCTCAAATTGTCCTAAGGATAGACAATGATGCTATTTAGCAAGCAAGATATTTCGTAAACATGCCAATAATTGTAGGATTGTAACGTGTGTAAGTGTAACTGAGGTTGGATGTTTAAATAGCCTAGCTACAACTTAATTTAAGGGTGTTTCAGGTTGTTTAGGTCAAAGCCCATCATTCATGATGGTGTGTATAGGCCTGGGGCATTCCCTGAGATTTCATGGCAACTCCCTGTGGGGAGCCACGCTGCTTTAATGACCGGTTGTCACCATAGTCGACGT
The DNA here is from genome assembly GCA_023634145.1 of Thymallus thymallus. NCBI lineage: Eukaryota > Metazoa > Chordata > Actinopteri > Salmoniformes > Salmonidae > Thymallus > Thymallus thymallus. The sequence goes on along the minus strand of CM042421.1, from coordinate 19,793,416 downwards.
GAATAAGCATCAGCCAGGCAGGAGACTTCACCTGCGTTGGTCTATTTGAGCAGAATCGCATTAGTGGAAACCAAGACTGTTCTCAGGGCAGGTCTTGCAGTTAGATATTTTCTATTCGCGCTTAGGAGGGTTTCATGAAATGTTATCTTATATAAATACAGTATCAGGCACATGCCAAAGTCAGCAAATAACTGCTTGTTTCCATATGTGCAGTCACAGTGCCGCATGCATTAAGCCTACTTGACTATGCAGAGCTGCACAGATGGGTTTATGGGGGGGATGGGCACAGTCAGCTCACACAGATCAGACGGGTCGGCAGGCCTATTGCTATTCCCTACACACAAGCACATAGGGCACGTCAGGCACGCTCCATGACAAATACCAGGCAGGGAGAGCATGTTGTTGTGTTGATCATCCCTCCTGTATTCTGAACCAGGCAGGCCACATGAGTCCCTAAAAATGAGCAGCAGTTCAAACACATGTCAAGAAACAACAAGTTCACAACGGAATGAATGAAAACAACCAAACCAATGGCATTGCTTTTCCAGTTAAGAGTGCAGCCTTGGGCACTTCGTTGTCCGTTTGCATCATCTCACTGTTGTTTACAGGTCAAATGATCACGGTCGAGTTAAACCGAGTAAAAAAACTATTTGCATCACGCACGGTGTTATACGTGTAGGCATTTGCTATTACACTGCGTAACCAGATGGAGAGAAATAATTGGGGAATTGACGTCAGAGATAGGCTTTGCGCCCATGGCTTCCCCATGCGTTCTTTCGTATATGATCGGGTTTCCCTCGACTCTTTCCGGCTGCCCAACCAAATCCCCGCCCCACTTCATTCCTACGCCGTTTGGGGACAGTAGGAAGATGGCGGCGGCCCCGCTGTACTGTGTCTGCCGGCAGTCCTACGATGTGAGCCGGTTTATGATTGAATGCGACCTCTGTAACGACTGGTTTCATGGCAGGTATGGAGTTGACGCCTTCCTTCAAACATGCGATCGATTTGACCGAGTAAACTAAGAGCAGGGGCTTGGGAATAAGCGAGAGTTGTCATGCGGTTGTGACTGCTGTTTTGTGGGTAAGGGGATCTTCACGGGTCTCTCACTCTATGGACACCTCGAGCTAGCTAAACTTGACAAAATGGTTAAGAACCGAGCCAGTGTGTTTTTATTTCCATTATACACCATTGGGAGTTAGTATTTTTTGCTCTACATGTCGGGCTATTAATCGTGTCTTAGAGCTTTGAATGTTATCCTAGGCGACAGCAGTTTGTCAAAAGAAATGTGCCTAACGTTACTAGTTTGCTACCGTTAGGTAGCTAGCTAAGGTTGTGTGTGACGAGGTGTCAATCTGTGATCAAAGCCAGCCCTTTAAACATTTGGTCTGTTGAACGAAGCCTATAGGCTTAGCCCATCCGGTTGATTTGAAAACAAACTTGCCAGGTTATCGATTAAAGGCTTGGGTTCTGATTTGAATCCACTTTGTCATCCTTTACTATTGAGTCGGGTTAATGCTAGTCTAATTCTATGTAATACTTGTGTATTACAACCTGATTCACCAGACTAGGTTCGTGCATGGGGCAACCTGACCCTAATGGTCTTTCCTGGTTGAGAATGTAGGTCACGCGCTTTTGTGAATTCGATTGACGTTCCATTTCTATCTCTTACACGTTCTTGGTGGCGTCACTTCACTAAGAATAGTGACCTCTTGCTTGGATCGACATTTTTTTCAGGGGTAACCCACACAAATCCTACCATTAGAGTGAGTGTCCTCATTTGGCCTCGTTTGTTTTTATCCCTGACTATTTAGTGGACAAAAACCTAAGATGAGAAAATATGATTGTTGTTGTTATTGTTGGGCTTTTGATTGACAGCTCGAGGTTGGGTATTTAAACCCCCCCCCCCCCCCCCCCCCCCCCCCGCCCTTCACCGAAAATAGGCACGTGTTATACCCCTAGTGGAAGAAAGTAGTATTGTGGAGAAAATATATACAACTAATATGAATACAAAAGCAGTTTGGCTTGTGTGGAATTGACAAAGCTATTGCATAACTACATTTTGTAGACTGCCAAGAACTCAACGCCCAGAATGATGGGATGCCTGAGGAACAATCTTTAGAGTTTCCTCATTGACTAATAACACACGTGCACACGTTTTCTCTCACCAGTGACTCAACTCTGGTTGCTCGTATACACCCTTATGGCTACCAAACGGAACTAGGCAGAGGAGCCAACCAGAGTGCTCTGTGTTATTTATAAGGTGTAGACTATGGGTCAGGTAGGGTGCAGGAGACAGACGTGGTGTGCCGCTAGGCCTAACACATTGTACACTACAGACATGTACGTAGGGCCTGTGCATTAACAGAGCCTCACATCCACTCAGCAGGCCTGAAACTTTTGCTGAAACATTGCATTAAGAATGACGACAAACCCCAGGCTGCGTGGGCGCGACTCCCAGCTCCTGTCTGGTTCTGGTAGAGTGTGTGGTAGTGGTTCGAGAGCAGAGACTGGATGGGACACAGGGGAATGATTGATGGTTGCTCCACAGAGCCAACTTCAATGTACCATCCATCATTATGTCCTAGACACTCAGCCAGGGGAAAATACCGAAGAGAGATGGATGCTCTCCCCTGTCCTCCGCTTAATGTCGTGACAGAGAATTAGAATTTGTGTGAGCGCTTGTGTTTTTAGTTTAGTGTGTGTGTGACTCTGAGCTCAGGTGACAGTTAGTAGCACGTTTACATTCATTAGTGGGTCTCTGGGGTAGGCCAATGACATTACTCTCCGATTGGTCAATGCTGATTAGGAGGTCAACAGCATAATGTATTGATTTCCAGTCGTTTAGAGTCACGCTATATTAGTTGTTCTGCTAATGATGATTGAGTTGGATCCAGGCTGGTTCTGCAGCTGATGGGGAGAATGGACCGATGTGTTGCTCTCTTGGAAATTGAACGAGGAACTGAAAGTAAGATTCTACTCCTAGACTTTCTTAGCTGAGTGTATTCCTTGCATCACTCTGGCAGAAACCCTCTGGAAAGTGGCATGGCGAGTTGCAACACAGCCTGGCAGAGACTGAGTTGGTGTGTACTGTGTAGGCCCAGGTGTATGAGGCTCACTAAAAGAGGTAGGCCTATGTCGAGAGCATGTGGGAGAAGACACAGGCCCAGTCCCCCACCGACTACTTAGTTCAACATGGGAGCCTCAAGGCAATGTGCACCATAAACAATGAAGTTGTTCCACTCCCTCCCCCGTGGGGGACTGCAATGCCCGGTAAACAACAAAGCAGCAATCCTCTTTTGTTTTCCAGCTGCCTACAGAGAAGTCCTTGTAGCCTGAGCTGTCTGTAGAAGCTTAGTGATGTGTGTTAATGGTGGAGAGAAGTTGTTGTGTACTAAGGCCCTTTGCCAGTGCGTGTTATATACCCCATTGATATGACGGGCATCCTTTCCGTTTCTCAGTGAGGGTTCAATTGGTCTGATTTATGCCCACTTGGATCCTGGTCTTTGGAAAGGCTGGAGTCCAGGTGCCATTTGGGTCTAAATGAACCCCGGGCAGGTGTGTTTAACTGCCCTCATCTTCCTCATCTTCCATCCTCTCCCACATTATCCATTAGCTATCTGCCAATTCTCTAATGTAGGCGTGTCGGAGCCCTATGCAGGGGGGTTATTAAGTGCTTAAAGTAATGTCTGAGCCCGCCTACAACCCTTTGTGTGTCTCGGCTAAACATTGAGACACAATGAACCCCTCACAGTACATAGTCTAATGAATAACCCCAGTCACACAGGAAGGCAGGCAGCTCCACAACAGAGGATGTAGGGGGAGAGGAGCTGATGGCGGTGGGATAGTTGACAGCTCTCCTGATTCAGGACAGGATGTTTGGCCCGTAGGGATAGATGGAGAACCCATCATGGATATAACCCATTATAGCATGGACTTTGCCATCGAGGGCTTCCAATGAAGAAGAAAATTAGCTTGAATGGCGCTGTCACAGACGCTATAATCGCACAGATGCAAAGATTAGTAATCTTATGTCTCTATTGTATGACCTCATGCTGCTAGGCTTGTGTCTGCCCACCATTGGCAGGGGGCTGGCATTGTTTGTGGGAGAGGGGTGAGACAGTGACAGACACGCACAGACCCATAATGGGCTTTATTTCCCCCAGGGCTGATGTCACTTAAATGATTACTATACACTAAATACCAAAGTTTCATCTGCAACACAGCTCTTAAATTCAGCCAGATTTATAGTTTTGTTGTTGTCTTCGATGGGGCAGCCTAAGTAGTTATTTAAAGCGTGAGATTGATTTGAGTTCAAGGAGTCGAGGATAAGTGGCTCTACAAGTTGCATCAACAACGCTCCCCAGTCAACCAGTTTCCAAGTGACTCACCCAACCCGTCATGACTGCGCAAGGGAAGAAACAGAGTCAGTGTGGTGGCACAGTGCCCTGCTTCCCGCCGTGCTCCCTGGCTCACCTCAGCCACGCGCTCCGGCATGTCCCACCCCGATAGACAGGCAGGAGAATTCACGTCAGGCCCGGGGTGTCATAATTGGCTCTGTGACTCATTCTAGTCTCCCCAGCAAAGCCCCTGAGCGACCTCAGGGGCCAAGATTCCAGCCCACTGCTGCATTGTACTCCGTCTTGACTGCTGACATAGGAAGTGAGTGGAGGTGGGCTGTGGAGGCCACTCTGTAGGGTGCAGGGTTAGGATTCTGACGTTTATAGCATTGGATCTTCTATAAATGGGGCTCTGAGTTTTTCCCGATGATTTGACCCTGACCAGGAAAAACTCCTTAGCCTTACCTAAAATCAGTCAAGGTTCTCTTACCCCCTGTCCCACCCTGTTACAGCTTCAGGCTGGCTGTACAGTTAGTGAGAGTGTGTGCTGCTGTCCATCATCGCTAAGTAGTCCTAACCAACAGGATGTTGGTAGACCGCACGCAGCAAACACTCTCTTCTTCTTTTTTGTGTTGTTGCAAGAAAACAGATTGTCACTATGGACAAATGGGTCCTTAGTGTTTTATGCTACATAATCTTCCATGTCAGAGCAGCAAAATATATGATAAACATTTGTCTGCCTGCTCTTGTCAGCTGAAACCAAAGTTTAGCTTAGACCATTTTTCTCTTTGTTTACTTGAGAAGGATCTCTTAGATTCCTCCCAGTGTCATTTTTCTCCCCCCTTTTTTTTTTTTTTTACATCGGTGGGCATGCACGCGTCATGGCAACGCTCAAAGCCCACTCACAGGATGCTGTGTGCTAATCAGTGTTCTCTTATGGAACAAAGCTTTTGGTATGCACCAGAGGAATGTGTGTGTTGCTGCCTGTGGTCTGGCTGTTGTGGGGCGGTCGGGGGTTTGGTGGTGTAGTGGTGTGAGTGACGCCAACACTGTCGCAGTTCTGTGGGATACTGAGACAAAACACATGGTTGTGACTCGATGTCTGTAAATAGCCAATAGGAAAGGTCTGGCCCAGAGTGGTCTAGAGGTTATTGTTAGGACCCAGGGGAAAAACTCCTTGCCCTAACGCCACTGTCCTCCAGACCAATTAAACCGATCGCATCCCTTCAAGGTGGCTTGACTTTTCCTACCTCCTTTAAAAAAAAACGAGGGACAAAAAGGTCACCAGAGGTCGTCTTCCACATACGTAGTGTTTCTGGCTCAACGTTTAGCTCTCACCTCTTTCACCTCTCTCTGCTCCATCACTATCCACAGACACACAGACACAACAAAACCAGGATATATTTGAATTCTCTCGTAAGTCTCAAGTCTGGCCCAAAGGATGACCCAGAGAGAGAAACTTGTATGTGACCCCCTTTCCCAAAGGCTTTAACTCGTCTAAGTAGGAGTGCCCCCAGACAAAGTAAATTATTTCATGCAGTGGACTGACTCCCTTGTGTACAAAACCCTCTCAATCCCTCTCACAAGCCCTCAAGCTGTCCAGAGCATGGGCCCTAGAACTATGGTTGGGGATATCAGTGAGAGCGAGCCTGTTCCCACAACAGCTTCTCTGGTGTTATGATCCTGGAGTGAACATTCTCCTGTCCCGTCAGTTGATTTGTTGGATCTGACAGTGAAAATACAATTGTGCTAGCCTGGTCCCAGATTTGTTTGTGCTGACTTGCCAACTCCTATGGTCAATGTGACGCCAAATATTGGTACCAGGCTATCGTGGTGCTGGCTGGCTGGCTGGCTGGCTGGTTGGCTGGTTGGCTGGCTTTTAACAGTTGTATGTACTGACAGTAATGTGATGTCTCCTGTCTCCTCACAGCTGTGTCCAGGTGGAGGAGCACCACGCGGTGGACATAGACGTTTACCACTGTCCTAACTGTGAACCCCAACACGGACCCTCCCTGAGTCAGTATTCCAGTCTATTTTTCTGTCTGTCTGGCCATCCTGTCTTCTCTCGGTTTTCTCTTCCTAGGCCAGTCTCACCATCTCTTTCCATCTCTCTCCCCTGTTTCTCTCCATTCTGTCCTACTACCATCTCTCTCTCTCTCTCTCTCTGTCTCTCTCTCTCTCTCTCTCTCTCTGTCTCTGTCTCTCTCTCTGTCTGTCTCTCTCTCTCTCTTACTCTCTCTCTCTCACTCTGTGTGTGTGTGTGTATGTATGTATTTATTTATTTGATCCACCACCCCATGCCTGTTCACGCTCTCCCTCCATGGCTGATGGACTGTCCCCAGGAGACCGGCATAGTCTCCAGTCTGATTTAGAGGAGCCTGACCCCTGAGAGCCCGGGGCCAGACATTAACAGGCTAATTGAATGGGGCTGTAGTCCTTCGACTTAAATTGGACATGGCCCTCAACTTGGCCTCTGTGCTAGAGGATGAACGGGGGAATATATATATTATCAAGACTAATGACTATTATCCATAATTCACAAGGCTCTGTTGGTTTATTAGATGTAAGTGAATTGAATAATACAGTAATAATTAGTCTCAGGTCTGTCACTGGCCAGTGAATGCTGTGGCGTTCTGTGAGTGTAATGCTCCGCCTCTCTCCTCTTGCAGTGAAAAGGCGCAACAACTGGCACAGGCATGACTACACAGAGCTGGATGATGTCACCAGGCCAGTGCAGGCAGGCACCTCAGTGTTTGTCAAGGAGCTCCAGAACAAGACCTTTGCCGGGTAGGAAGCCCAGAACACCTACCACCAGGGTTTCTGATGCCAAGCTAGGCCCACTCTCACACCTGCACAGCTAACACACGTTTCCTCATCAGTGGTGTCTCATCAGACCAAGACTGTGATCTTTGTTTTAGTCACAATGCTAAACATGTATTATATTATCAATTTCCCTCATTGGGTTTAACATATCAACAGGAATTTGCCGTTAACCATTGTCTGTCTCTCTCTCTCTGTCTGTCTCTCTCTCTCTCTGTCTGTCTGTCTGTCTGTCTGTCTGTCTGTCTGTCTGTCTGTCTGTCTGTCTGTCTGTCTGTCTGTCTGTCTGTCTGTCTGTCTGTCTGTCTGTCTGTCTGTCTGTGTTGCAGTGGGGAGGAGATCCTGCAGTGGATGCCTGGGGAGCAGGTGACCCAGAGGTACCTGGAAAGCCACGGCTGGCAGTACCCCATCGCTGTGTCCAACATGGAGGGACTGGGACTCAGGTTGCCGCCACCGTCCTTCTCTGTCAAAGATGTGGAGCAAGTTGTCGGTAAGGACATAGAGAGCGAGAGTGTGTACTGAGTCAAAGTAAATATATGGTGTAGTAGAGTAAACATTCACTGCCTGGCTACTGCATTGGAAGCCTATTTGATATGGCATACAGTTGAAGTCGGAAGTTTACATACACCTTAGCCAAATACATTTAAACTCAGTTTTTCACAATTCCTGACATTTAGATAGATAGATAGATAGATAGATAGATAGATAGATAGATAGATAGATAGATAGATAGATAGATAGATAGGTACTTTATTTAATCCTATTAAAAATGCCCTGTCTTAGGTCAGTTAGGATCACCACTTTATTTTAAGAATGTGAAATGTCAGAATAATAGTAGAGAGAATTATTTATTTCAGCTTTTATTTCTTTCATCACATTCCCAGTGGGGCAGAAGTTTACATACACTCAATTAGTATTTGGTAGCATTGCCTTTAAATTGTTTAACTTGGGTCAAACGTTTCGGGTAGCCTTCCACAAGCTTCCCACAAAACGTTGGTTGAATTTTGGCCCATTCCTCCTGACAGAACTGGTGTAACTGAGTCAGGTTTGTAGGCCTCCTTGCTCGCACACGCTTTTTCAGTTCTGGCCACACATTTTCTATAGGATGAGGTCAGGGCTTTGTGATGGCCACTCCAATACCATGACTTTGTTGTCCTTAAACCATTTTGCCACAACTCTGGAAGTATGCTTGGGGTCATTGTCCATTTGGAAGACCCATTTGCGACCAAGCTTTAACTTCCTGACTGATGTTTTGAGATGTTGCTTCAATATATCCACATAATTTTCCTTCCTCATGATGCCATCTATTTTGTGAAGTGCTCCTGCCGCAAAGCACCCACACAACATGATGCTGCCACCCCCGTGCTTCACGGTTGGGATGGTGTTCTTCGAATTGCAAGCCTCCCGGACTCGTTTTACTGTGGATATAGATACTTTTGTACCTGTTTCCTCCAGCATCTTCACAAGGTCCTTTGCTGTTGTTCTGGGATTGATTTGCACTTTTCGCACCAAAGTACGTTAATCTCTAGGAGACAGAACGCGTCTCCTTCCTGAGCGGTATGACGGCTGCGTGGTCCCATGGTGTTTATAGTTGCATACTATTGTTTGTACAGATGAACGTGGTACCTTTAGGCGTTTTGGAAATTGCTCCCAAGGATGAACCAGACTTGTGGAGGTCTACAATTTTCTTTCTGAGGTCTTGGCTGATTTCTTTAGATTTTCCCATGATGTCGAGCAAAGAGGCACTGAGTTTGAAGGTAGGCCTTGAAATACATACACAGGTACACCTCCAATTGATTCAAATGATGTCAATTAGCCTATCAGAAGCTTCTAAAGCCATGACATAATTTTCTAGAATTTTCCTAGCTGTTTAAAGGCACAATCAACTTAGTGTATGTAAACTTCCGACATCAACTGTATGTTAGCTACACCTATTGCTTTGAAATGGAAGATAATTAAAAGCTAATTAATGCCTTCTCAGTCAGATCAGAGTCAGAGTGCCTAACATTGAGAGTGCCTAACATTGAGCGGATGCCATCTGTCCATCAAACAAACAGGTTGCCAGGTTCAGAGGGTTGCCAGGTTCAGAGGGTTTTTACGCCCTTAATCAGTTATCTCCCAATGGCTGAATAATCCCTAAAGGGGGGAGGGCTAGTCTTACTCAGCCCCCAACATGACCACCTCCGCTCTCCTGGTACCACAAGGCTCCTATTACAAGCCCATTACTATCCCACAGCTATCTGGGCCGACTGGATGCCCATGGCAACCGAAACCCTCTTGTGTTTTTATCATTTGGTTCATATTACACTGTCTGTCATACTCCGTTGAGCATTAAGCTGCTCTGGTGTGAAGCAGCACAGGTGTTGTGACTGGGTGGAGACAGAACTCTTAAGAAGATCGGGTTACCTACCTCCTTACAGTTGGGACACAATGGGGGACAGGCCTGGAACCTGCTGTCTCCTGGGGTTACCCAAGCCCTGACTATGGTCGGCCATCTTAGGATGAACCTCCTGGCATGTGTCCCCTCCCAGTACTTAAAATTGTGTGGTTAATATCGTTCCTCCTTGGGGATAGGTTGAGTTTTCAGTCCAAATGTCATGTGAAAGGATGGTGTCTGCAGTGTCTATCTGGAGTGAAAGCCAGGTGTCGACACATTGCTTAAAACACAGGAATAGTTTGACCATGTGCTATAGCAACTATAAAGGGGTAGTGTGGAGTATTTACTATGGTCTGTTTTTGGAGTTGTTGGCTGGTAGTGACTCCACTCCGCTCTCTCTGCTTGGCTAGCTACCCTAACTCCAGCTGTTCACTGTCATCTGATGTTGGCCAGCTGGACCCTCAGTCTGTGTGGTGTGTAGGGGGTTGGGGAACATTAGGGAGGTGTGGTGGTGGTGGGGATCACACAAGCACCAGCTGTCCTGTCCCCACACTGCCGACAGGCCCCTGTTTCCGGCCCTCTCTCTCTCTCTCTCCCCGGCCTCCACTGTGCCGTTTTGATTCGCTGCCTCCCAGCTGTGTGTGTGTGCTGGTGGGTTTTTACCCACACACACACACACACACACACATTAAAGACAGCGGCCCCCTCCCCAGTCTCCACCTCTGGGACTCCTAGGGACTGGACAGATTGTCTGGCCCTCAGCCCATCCACTCCTGTTGTGTATTGGCTGGGCCAGTCTCTCCCTTAAGAGTTGTACAGAGACATGGAAATGCCAGAGAGCTTCAGAGTTCAGATCCCCTCGCCCACTGACTCCCATTAAACATTTCTATCCCTGGTGTCAATGTCACTTCAATAGGAATTATCCTAATGTGTTATTATCTGAATGAATGGTTCAACTGTTGGACAGAAAATTATGATAATTCCATGGGCAGACCACTTTTTGCTGTCTGCGCTCAACTGTATGACCTTGAGGGTTGTAAAACGGCTTCGCCAATCATTCCCTTGTCCTCCGCAGGCGGTGACAAAGTCATTGACGTCATCGACGTGGCCAGGCAAGCAGACAGCAAGATGAAGCTGAAAGAGTTTATCAAGTACTACTACAAGCCTCATCGGCCCAAGGTGCTCAACGTTATCAGCCTGGAGTTCTCTGATACCAAGTAAGTTGTGATGTGGTCCTACTTTTAATAATCCACTGTTGACTCGCTCTCTATTCAAATGGATACATTTTAAATGAACGCTATTTACAAGACATGCAAAGAGAAACCGAGAGCAACCACAGACTGCTGTCAACACAAGTCTAAAACATGAATGAACGGTCAACAATACAGTATATCGCATGTACAGTATGCCGCATTAGCAATAATATAATTATTCTGTACATTTCAGCACTTTTACTGTGATTTGACCAGTAAGTAGCCATACCTCTTACCACTCACTCTCTCTCCCCCCCAGGATGGCAGATCAAGTGGTGGTACCTGACGTAGCTCAGAAGATGTCCTGGGTGGAGAACTACTGGCCAGATGACTCCTTCTTCCCCAAGCCCTTTGTCCAGAAGTACTGCCTCATGGGGGTCAAGAACAGCTACACTGACTTCCACATAGACTTCGGGGGCACCTCTGTGTGGTACCACGTTCTCTGGGTGAGTGTGTGTTAGTTACAGGACCTACAGTGGGGAGAACAAGTATTTGATACACTGCCGATTTTGCAGGTTTTCCCACTTACAAAGCATGTAGAAGTCTGTAATTTTTATCATAGGTACTCTTCAACTGTGAGTGACGGAATCTAAAACAAAAATCCAGAAAATCACATTGTATGATTTTTAAGTAATTCATTTGCATTTTATTGCATGACATAAGTATTTGATACATCAGAAAAGCAGAACATAATATTTGGTACAGAAACCTTTGTTTGCAATTACAGAGATCATACGTTTCCTGTAGTTCTTGACCAGGTTTGCACACACTGCAGCAGGGATTTTGGCCCACTCCTCCATCCAGATCCTTCAGGTTTCGGGGCTGTCACTGGGCAATACGGACTTTCAGCTCCCTCCAAAGATATTCTATTGGGTTCAGGTCTGGAGACTGGCTAGGCCACTCCAGGACCTTGAGATGCTTCTTACGGAGCCACTCCTTAGTTGCCTTGGCTGTGTGCTTCGGGTCGTTGTCATGCTGGAAGACCCAGCCACGACCCATCTTCAATGCTCTTACTGAGGGAAGGAGGTTGTTGGCCAAGATCTCGCGATACATGGCCCCATCCATCCTCCCCTCAATACGGTGCAGTCGTCCTGTCCCCTTTGCAGAAAAGCATCCCCAAAGAATGATGTTTCCACCTCCATGCTTCACGGTTGGGATGGTGTTCTTGGGGTTGTACTCATCCTTCTTCTTCCTCCAAACATGGCGAGTTTAGACCAAAAAGCTCTATTTTTGTCTCATCAGACCACATGACCTTCTCCCATTCCTCCTCTGGATCATCCAGATGGTCATTGGCAAACTTCAGACGGGCCTGGACATGCGCTGGCTTGAGCAGGGGGACCTTGCGTGCGCTGAAGGATTTTAATCCATGACGGCGTAGTGTGTTACTAATGGTTTTCTTTGAGATTGTGGTCCCAGCTCTCTTCAGGTCATTGACCAGGTCCTGCCATGTAGTTCTGGGCTGATCCCTCACCTTCCTCATGATCATTGATGGCCCACGAGGTGAGATCTTGCATGGTGCCCCAAACCGAGGGAGATTGACCGTCATCTTGAACTTCTTCCATTTTCGCCAACAGTTGTTGCCTTCTCACCAAGCTGCTTGCCTATTGTCCTGTAGCCCATCCCAGCCTTGTGCAGCTCTACAATTTTATCCCTGATGTCCTTACACAGCTCTCTGGTCTTGGCCATTGTGGAGAGGTTGGAGTCTGTTTGATTGAGTGTGTGGACAGGTGTCTTTTATACAGGTAACGAGTTCAAACAGGTGCAGTTAATACAGGTTATGAGTGGAGAACAGGAGGGCTTCTTAAAGAAAAACTAACAGGTCTGTGAGAGCCAGAATTCTTACTGGTTGGTAGGTGATCAAATACTTATGTCATGCAATAAAATGCAAATTAATTATTTAAAAATCATACAATGTGATTTTCTGGATTTTTGTTTTAGATTCCGTCTCTCACAGTTGAAGTGTACCTATGATAAAAATTACAGACCTCTACATGCTTTGTAAGTAGGAAAACCTGCACAATCGGCAGTGTATCAAATACTTGTTCTCCCCACTGTACATGTGTGCTAGGCAATAAAATCCTAGCAGTGAGCTAAGTGCAGTTTGGCATGTCAATAAAATCGACTTTGAGAAAATCCCTTGTCCACAACATTGTTTGTTGATAAATCGATGGCCTGGGGGGGGCTATTTAGAACATTCTAGGCTGATTGGGTACCCTGGAGGAAGTTCACCTGAGCAGCACATTTCATCGTCGCCAAGCTCCAGGGCAAATTCTGTCCCCGCCGTGGTAATGAATTATCCCTCCAACGGCAACAAAGTAACCAACGGCTACTAATCACATACTATGCTTTGTGTCCATGGTGACATTGCCAGGCTGGCAGGCAAGAACTCTCGTCAGCTATAGAAGCAATGTGAAGCGCAGCTTGTGGGAAAAGAGGGCCGGGAAGTGCAGAGGGAAGAAGAAGTCCCCTGGTGTGTGAAAGTCAACCACATCTGTGTGTCTCTGAAATGAAACCTTTTTGCAGACTTCTAAGTGCTCCTGAATTTTATAGTCACATTGTGACATTTCTTGTTTTTTTTTGTTTGTTAGCTCTCGTTAACTCTGTCTACTCTCTCTGTGTTTCCAGGGTGAGAAGATATTTTACATGATCAAGCCGACCCAGGCCAACCTTGCACTATACGAGGCGTGGAGCTCCTCCCCCAACCAGAGTGAAGTGTTCTTCGGGGACCAGGTGGACAAGTGCTACAAGTGTGTCGTGCCGCAAGGAACCACGCTGCTCATCCCCACAGGTGTGTGTGTCACAGGAAGTTGGTGGCACCTCAGTTGGGGAATAGGTGGAATGGTATCAAATACATCAAACATGGTCTCCATGTGTTTGATGTCATTCTATTCTATGAGCCATCCTCCACTCAGCAGCCTCCACTGGTGTGTGTATGTGTGTGTGTGTGCAAGCATTTTATTTAATTAGCATTCTCTTGTAAAAGGCCATATATTTAGTAAGCACCTTACATTAGGCTTGTGTTCCTGGAACTACAGTGTAGATGAAGAGAGGTCACCACTGATGATGTAGACTGGCCCTGTGAGCGTGTGATACAGAACCCTTCTGGAATTAAAGTGTCCCTAAAATACCTTTTCCACTGTGTCCTTAAATACACGCGCGCCTGCTTTTAGTGATCTATAAATAGACTAATTGGTAGCCTTCTCTACCCCTCCATAGAGAAACCAGTCTACATCATGAAAGTAGACAGAAACAAAACAGTCTAGATTAACCTGGTTAAAAATTACTCACTTCTTCTAAACACGGATGACATGTCATTGCCAAGAGAAGTTGGAAAAGGAATCTTTGCCCAGCAGACATTAGACACACCCGTCTATATTTTCATAACACAATAGAAAGTGTTGGCACGACGGCACCGGTAATGCCATGAAAGCGACCATATTATCCTCAGAACACCCTCTGCTTTAGCACGTGACTTGTAATTCGCCTCACATTCCTCACCCACGTCTTGACGACGCAGAACGTTTAGAGCGCCATGACAGGGCGACCGCAGGAAGCAGGACCTCGCGGTTAGCACGCGCTCGTTGCCCTCGTAATTAACCACAGATGGCTTTTAATGCCACTTGTCATCTGTTGGTTTCACTCATGTCCTTAGTGATTTATCCTGATCTCACGGTCTCCGTTATCACCACATGGATCCTTCCAGAAGCTTATCTAAGGTTATGACTTAACAGGACCAGAGCTGCAGCTGTCTTCTCCAGGGGGTTAAGGGGGCGTGGAGAGGGAGTAGAGCACAACATACTTGGCCGCTCAACCTCGTAACCTCGTAACCCCGTCAGTGCCTGCCGTTTCAGTGCTGCGTCGCCTCAAGAGCTGGACACCATGAGCACTGCTTTATGAGGGCAGAAAGTCCTCTTATCCACCGCCTGGCTCGTATGTCAGCCTTGGTTTTTATCTTCACCGGTTCAGGCTGGCCTGAGAACCCTTTGTTTGTGTTATCAGGTCAGTGTGGGGTGGGGATCAGGTTGGGGGGGGTGTGTGTGTGTGTCACATACCAGGTTTCCATCCAACCTTTTTATGCAAGTAAAGTACATTTGGTTAGAAAATGTGACGACAGACCTGATGGAAACGGCAAATTTGTCTGTCAACTATCCAATTGTCGTCAAAACAAAATATGCTAGACAAGGTGATCCTTTTGTGTCGATAAAATATATTATGCGATGGAAACGCCTTTATGCGCAAATATTGATATAACAACCATCCTATCGAAGTCCATTTGTAGTCACACGATGATATGTTGTGTGGTATTCCCACTACGACTCGGGAAAGCATGCAGTTTATTAGACAACAGATGAAATAAGTTGTGATGAAAGTGCACGGTGATGAGCTTGATGTTGTTTTCCAATAAATGTTGGTTTTATTCTGGTGACGTGATGATTGATGCTTGACTGCCGTTTGACGTACAACACCTAGCTACAGCGGCCTTGTATATTATCAGTCAGTGAGTCAAACATTGACTGTGTGTGTGTGCTGCCCTCTGCAGGATGGATCCATGCCGTCCTCACCTCTCAGGATTGCATGGCGTTCGGAGGCAACTTCCTCCACAACCTCAACATTGGCATGCAGCTCCGGTGTTACGAGATGGAGCGTCGTCTGAAGACTCCAGACCTCTTCAAGTTTCCCTACTTTGAGGCTATATGCTGGTACGTGGCCAAGAACCTGCTGGAGACCCTGAAAGGTGAGTGAAGCAGTAAAATCCACAAAATACTACAATATATTTATTGGCTTTTTTATTTTATTTCCCAAGCATCATAAAACAGAACAAATGATGTATTTGTTCTCAGAGTTGCGAGAAGACAACTGCCCGCCCCAGACCTACCTAGTGGAGGGAGTGAAAGCTTTAATCAGTCCACTGAAAACCTGGCTGAAGAGAGGGGTGAGAATTGAATAGAATATTTTGTGTTGTTTTTACCTTGAATCTATGGGTGAGGGTACTGGCTTCACCGTCTCTATGCTGCACCTGACTCTACAATGTTGGCTGATGAATACCTAGACTGAATGGTTATCTCCCAGCTGAGCTCTGATGGAAGAGAGGGGGGGGGTCATAGTGGTTTCCTCCGGATCTGATGGCACTGTGCCAGCAGTGGAAACCGAGCCCCTCTGTTCAACTCCGACCTAATTGTGTGTGCAACATTCTGTCTGCAGGTTACGGAGGCCACCAGCGAGGTCCCGGACCATATCAGGCCCAACCATCTCATTAAAGAGCTGACCAAGGAAATACGCTATCTGGAGGTAAGGTCTGGGCTAGGGCCAGAGACGTAGAGTAGATTTTAAAAGATTGAGGTTGTGTTCAAACCCCTCTCTCAATCTAATGGCATAATGTTATGTGTGTTCCAACAGGAGGACCAGAGCAGCAGCGGTGGCACCAACAAGCCAGTGAAATCTCAGGGAAGCGGTGGAGGGCAGTGTCCGGCCACGCGCTCCACGCTGGAGAGGGTGTGTCCGGCCCGTCAGGCGCGGCGGGCAGCCCGGAGGCTCCGGGAGCAGCGGAAGCAGCAGGAGGAGGAGGGGCCTAAGGTTCCCTCTAACCTGGAGATCCTGGAGCTGCACACCAGAGAGGTGCTCAAGAGGCTGGAGGTGGGCCCTCTAGAGGAGGTGAGAGGAACATGTCAAACTGTCAACGCAAAACTAGAATGTCACACATTCTCTCGCATATGTCACATTTAAATGCCTCTTTATTATTGGAAATAATCATTACATCCATCAATAGACCACATTGCCATTTTACGTGGATTACTCCCACAAAAAGCAATACTGTTCCCAGACTATACAAAGTAATACAATTCAATGGAAAGATCTGATACTTGAATGAGTCCTGATCTGGCCTATATCCTCCTCTCTCTGTCTCGGTGTCCCACAGGACCCGACCTTCTGTCTCCCGGTGCATGGGAAGTTCAACATGGTGTCCACCGCCTCTGCCGCTGCTGCTGAGAACCCAGACACACACCTGCGTCTCACGCTGTACAACGGACGGATCATCCGAGACGCGAGGAGACCAGGTAGTAGCGCGGCTAGCAGCCCGGGGAAGGCGGAGAGCGAGAGGTCGTCTGTGGGCCAACTGAAGAGCAAAGGGGACCAGGAACAGCAGCACAGCACTATGGGAGGAGAGGAGAAACCAGCCCCCCTTAGTAAGTCATGATACTGAAGCAATTCATGATATATACTGTACGTCGTATGAGTTTATTGGCCTTATTGTCCCGTTGTTGACACAGACTAGTTCTAGTAGCCTGTTGACTTCCTACCATTCTGTGCTCTGTGGTTGATGATGTCTGGTTGCTTTCCCAGGGGGTATTGGGAGAGTTAAGACTGAACTCAGGGATGAAGCCTCAGGAGACTCCGTTGACTCGGACAGTGATTCCAACACACAGGTACCTGATATTAACACTGTCTACCCCCAACATGGCACTTAACACTGTCTGTTGTGTGTCATCCCTCAACCATTTTCTCATCTCTCTCCCTCGCCGCAGCAAAACGCCTCTTCTGAGGAAGATTCAGGGAGCTCCCAGAGTGATGATGATGATGATGAGGAGAGGGGCCCATCCCAGAGGGCCGCGGGGCACACCATAGAGCTGGACCAGACAGACCTGAAGCTCCGGCACAAACACAAGCTACTCAAAAGGTTGGTGATCTGACCCGCTGTGCGTGGCTGAGTTAAAATAACACAGCTCCTGTTATTGTAATCACAACATTTATTTTTGCAATTTTGTTATTTATTAATGGAGGATTTCTTGTAGAACCGTCTAAAAGTTGAACATTGATAACGCCATCGGTTTAGTAATCTCATAACGATGGAGTTTGGATTTTAAACTGAAGCCTGTGCCAATTATGCATACAAAGATTCTATTCATAACCTTTTCAGTTGGCTTGTGGAGTCTGGCTGCAGTTGACGGAGTGTGTCTCTTCTCTGTGTCCCTGCAGAGAACGTCCTACCTCACCCAGCACAGAGGAGGCCATTCAGGGCATGCTGTGCATGGCTGGCCTGCTGTGCCCCTCCAAGCCAGATGAGGGCGCCACTTCCCAGGAGCCGTGGTGGTCAAGCCCGAGCCGGGGTTCGCCGGAGCGCCGAGAGCAGCACCAGCATCGTGTGGCGGGGGAAAAGAGCCCCATGGACAGCCAGGGAAACAGTAGCAGTGAGGCCTGGGACAATCAGGGACCCCTCTCCCTTGGGGCCCCCAGCCCCCTGAGCCACGACGCCAGCCCAGAGGCCAACGACTACCAGTACTGTGATCCAGCCATGTCTCTCCCCATGCACCCCTCCAAGAGGCTTGCCTCCAACTCCCCTCCCGTCAGCAACCAGGCAACGAAAGGTACCCGGCCAACTCTCTTTTATGCTCACATTTGTCTAGTAATTAGTTGATGTCCTCAGGAATTGGATGCTACTGTGGCACAACTCTTCATTTAGCACATCAGCCATTCATGTGGGGTTTGTTTTTCAGGCAAGCGGCCCAAGAAAGGAATGGCCACGGCCAAGCAGAGACTGGGGAAGATCCTGAAGATGAGCCGACCCAATGGTGTCTTTGTATAGAAGCTCTGAGGGCCACAGGCAAAGATTATTCTGTACATTTAGTCGACAAACCTTTGTCCTGGAGAAACACTGCCTGGGGAAAAGGACCACCTGAGAGAATTGTTGTCGGACACAAATGAACAGGCTGACTGTGCATGCTTAGGATCACAGGGTATTGGATTCACACGAGCAAGCTACCAAGCAAGCGCACAGCTTCACTGCAAGCACGCTAAAACATGATGGAGAAAGGGGGGGGGGGGGAGAGAGGGAAAGCATGCTGATTACTCAACTTCAGGGAAACTTAGAGAGTTCCAGTGGGCATTAACGTGCCATGGGGAAATGTTCCAGATGTCCGGATGAGGTAGGAATGAGGTCTACTGTACAAAGCAACGTTGAAGACCAATTCTTCAGCCATTGCTAATGACTTGCATAAGCCAAAGCAGGCTGCTTGACGTTACACCACCTGCATGTCCCAGCCCTGCCTTCCTTGAATATCTGCAGCACTGTGAACTGGATGAGACCCAGGACAAGATGGAAGTTGGGATAGACAGGCTGGCTTTCCACAGACTGACACTGATATTGACCCACCTGGCTCCGTGTCTGGGCTCTCTAGCAGGGTCCTTTTTGGCCCTGAGAAATCTTTCTCGAAATTGTGCTTAATGTTTGTATGTCCTCCATGCTCCCTCCCCTACTCCCCTTATCTCAATCACACCAGCAATAATGACGTAGAGGAGAGAGACGTTTTGACGGAAGGCAGCACAATCTTGGTTAAGTCTTCCCTGCTACATTCACCTAGTTAAAGACTACTGCCGAATTTAGCATTGTACTGTTTTTTTTTTTTAGGTCTAAAACAAGGACGTTTTAACGTGTCTGCATTAGTTCATATGTCTCTCTCTCCTTTTATTTCACGTTTTAATGCTTTGATAAATCATATGAAAGCCATACTCTATATGAAATGATCTTGCTGTCCTCTGATGGTCAGAGGGAGACGAACATAAGTTGTTTACTTGGTTGGAAAACATTGATGGTGAAAAACGTGTATAAATCCTGCTTAATTTATTATTTTTTTTATCTCTGATTTGTTTTTAATATGTTCTTTTTGATGGATACTGAATTATGTATTTATTAATTGAAAGAGAATGATTACTGTATTTTGGCCCTAAACCTCAGCTATTCTGGGGTTTTTCTTCTAAAGGGGTTTATGGTTTTTCTCTCTCCATGCTTATTGTATATGTGGACATTTCAGACTTCATGTGGTCTGACTTAACTCAATCTTTTTTCTCCATTTCCAAAATGTTACCACCCTTTGCTCTGCTACACCTACAGCCTACCTGACGTTGTCTAACTATAGACCACATCTGTGGTCCTTTCAATCTGATGAAAAGTACATTTGAAGAATTTGAATAGGGTGCAATTTTTTTATTCCTATGATATGGTGCTGAAGTGAGGTGTGTGTGTGGGATTTGTAGTTCTTCACTCTCAGGGAATGATGCCACAGATATGACCTCTGATTTAATCACCAGCTACACTGAGGCATGTTCTTCCAACAAGACTCCTGTTCCACTGATAAACTTCTTCCTCCTGATCTCATCTAAGCAGTTGTACATTGGAATTGACCAAGTTGAAGAAATTAACATGGTCATCATCTCTATGTGGAGATGATAACATCTATGCTTAAGCTCTGCCTAGCTACTAAAGTTAATTCACTATCAATGTGTAACTCAACATCCAAGACCTTCAATCTTCCAGCATATACCTCTAATACTTGTAGGTGTTAAGCTAAATGCTTGTCCCAATATCCTTAAACACCCTCTCTAAAGTGAGTCTAGAGTGAGCATTTCAGTAAATGACATCGACTTACTCAGTTGCCTAGTAACTTTAATACCACCCTTTGAACAGTATCTGACTTGAAAGCTGTGCTCTTGAGTTTAACTTGCAGTGCACCTGACCTTGGTGTAACTGTGGTCCATGGCTCAGCCCTTAATGAGATATTTCACCTAGTCATGACACAAAGATCACACTTTAATGTCTTCCCCTCCACTGAAAAGTGTAATCACATTGCCAGGCATGTCTTTGAACACTACACTTTCACCTTTGAACTCTTATTGCATGTTCAAGTCCTCACCACTCGTCTGTGTAATAATAAGCACAAGAGCTAGCCTGCAGGCAGGGTTTGTTATTAACAACAGTTCTCTCATTCATTGTACAGTATTTACCGTGAACTCTTACATGCAGATCCATGTGTTTTTTTTTTTTATATCAATGGTCATGTTCTCTGTGATTTATAATGATTTGAACCATACAAACACTGGCTTAATGTAACACTTGATGCATTGAATGTTTCATGACCTGTAAATATAAAAATTAACTGATTCTGTTAAAGTTGTTTGTTTTTACAGGAAACGACTAGGACTAAAGGAGTTATTATACACATTCAAAAACAGTCATTGAGTTCCATATATATATATATATATACACACATACATATATACATACATACACACACACACACACACCAAAGATATGTTTTAGAATAAATGTAATTGTATTTATTGGTGTATGTACAAAGCCTCTCTGGACACCTTTGGGTAGCGACCTGGCACACAAGGTCTAGAAATGCAAGAAATAGAGAAGTAATATTAGAATATACTTACACCTATCGTTGTAAACAATGCCTGTAAACATGCTACAGTAAAGAACCTAATTGAAATGGGCATATTGACACATCCTGATACAGGTCTATAGTGCATGAACGGTACAGTAATGCAATTGTATAGGCTAACTGAATAAGTCCATTTCACATCCTAATAGACATGCATGTAAAACCAAAAATGTATGACTATCCGTTGTGTGATGGACAAGATTGTCAGAGGACAAGACATTCTAATTTTACAAACATCCCTTGAGGATGCGTCACAGATCCTGCGGTGGAGAACACTGATGCGGCAGTACAGTAGTGGAAAGGGCAAGGGGCACACCTGGGGTCAGTAGGGTGGGGTAGAGGGCACCTTATTCTTCATCGTCAGCTGGGATCCCCAGTTCCTCATCTGTCCATGAAGATGCATCAGGCCATGGGAAGTGACCCTGAGATAGAGGCACGGTGAGGTTAAGTCGGCCTGACAGACACTGGCTTTGTCTCAATCCTTTCCTCTATGAATTGCCAAAACTAGATCATATAGGCCATACCAGGTATAACTGTATGATTAGGAGCATAACCTACATTCAACTCACCATTACTGCGTCTGGGTCATGCCAGCAGTGCCACAGGATCCAGAACCACATGGCACTGCTGAGGAGTTCTGCTTGGAACGTCTGGCTCTTGGTGAGTTGAGGGAATTGCCTGTACTGGGCCTCTATGTGCGGTCCACCACCAGCTCTGAAAGGAAACAGAAAACCACGTCACTGAGTGTCCCTGTTTACACCCGACCATCACTTTATACAAGTATGATGTATCTATACTCTACACATTTGATGAAACTCAACAACACAGTGGGTTAACATCCGATCATGGCGCCTCCCTCTGGACACCACTCTGGTAGGCCTACTGACTGCTAGCTAGTTGGGTTAACTTGTAAGCTAGTTGTAAGCTATAGCCTAACGTTACTGTTTATAGTTAAGACAGTGATGCATGTGAACAGCTAACGTGTGACTGATAATGTGTGAATATGAGGCTTTCTTTAGTTCTGAAGGACGACATTGAAGTCAACCTTTCGTCGTTAAGGCATAGCTAGCTGTTTGCTAACGTTTACATTAGAACAACACCAGTAACTGTTAACGTTACTTACTTTCGGTTTACTATTTTCTGAGGTCCACGTGTAAGAAGCTGCGTCCCGGCCCTAAGGACACCCATGGCCCTTCCTAAAGAAGACATCGTTTTATTTTTCTCTCTCTCTCTTCTCCCAGTGTTGTTCTCTCAAAATGTCGTCCCACCTTGACACAGAGGCCGACCTACCAACAACGAGCGCTGTGATTGGTCGGAGGATTGTAATGAAGGTGGATTGGCTCGTGTAGTTTCCACTTTCGCACACTAGATGGAGACAAAACCCTTTATATAATGTATGCGTGTATAGGTAGTTACAGAAGTTGACCGGTTTTTTTGTTTTATGCAGCTATGTGTGAAACTCTTTAATTAAAAGGGAATCGTATAGGAAATGTCGGAGGTCATTTGTATTATTATTTTTTTTTTACAGACTGTTGTGACGTGGTGAATTAATGCATGCGTGCTTCTTGTGAAAACTTTCAGAAACCGACAACTGAGCTAGTACGGTTGGTGGTCATGGCACATTCCCTCCAATTTCCTTCCCCTTGATTAGTGGTTTTATGTTGGAACGTTTCCTTTCTTTGCTTTGATGTTTACATGTCTTCCATGACATGGGCGAGTGGTGCGCAGTAGCATAGTAGAAAATGCAGTGCATTTTGTTTGTCATCCAGTATAGAACATTCAGTTGGAGGTCAATTATAGGACGGCAGTCAGGTTTAATTAATAATCAAGTGACAAAAGGCAGGCATAAAAATGGTACAAATAGTTAATGAGCATTTAAATTACGAAAGCAATTCTTCTCTGGGGTAATTGTGAATAGACTGTGCGCCATTAAAGGATTAATGAATAAGAAAACCGAGTGGTACAACATGGCGGACAAGCTCGAAGCTCCCCATCAATTACTAAGCGGGTTCGCAGTTGGTTTTGTCCGTGAGGAAAATCTTACTAAAATATCAAATGTGCAATTAACTTCGCGTTCCATTAGTTGCAATGTATCCAGCTGTAATCAAATAACTGTTACTTTAAATTCCTACAGAAATGTGAAGTTTCTTCCCTTTCACGAGTGTTCAGTTTTACATTTTCATAGACCGTTACTTTCCATCCATGTTTCGACTTATGTGGTTGTAGATATGATGGCTCGTCAGTCTGCATCTCGGTTTAAATGCCAAAATATAAAAACAGATAATACACAAGACAATACAGTAGCAACCCCGTGACAACACTAAACACTTCTCGCCAAGACTGTACGGTTTAGAAACGATGCTTTCTGCACTCCTCTCGGGAGTGCGCGCAGGGCCGCCTGCCTAATCAGTGCGCTTTATGCACGTGCATGATAGTTAACGGCAGGCGCCATCTTATTTGCCACTAGTTACGTTGTTGCAATGTCACAAAACTACGGAAAGTGATCTATAGCTTTCTGCATACAACACGTTGAATGGCGAGTTAATGTGAGTACTTCCTTTCGTCGAAACAACAAATTGCTCATCCCAAATGTATCTTGCAGTTCAATGCAATGACTTTCTTGACTCATCTCTTAATGGCGCCTGGCTCTGCAAGTTCTCCGGTTGCGCCACTCTCCCCTCACAGCTCAGAACCCGCCTACAAGCGATGTCCGAATGATGTCATCAGAAGCCAACCATTTCTGCAAAAACAGGCCAATTCATGCATCATTGGTTGAGAGCAATGTCAATCTATCAAAACAAGAACGTCAAAAAGAACGCCATTTTGCGAAAACGAGTTAACCCTAGAAATCGCAACCGAATCTCACCCCCAATAAAACAGCCCGTAGACCGACTAGGGTACTTCTTGATAACGTCTCCAAATACTGTAATAATGAAAACCCTACACTCTGAATCAAGTACAAAAATATATATTTATATATACCGTATTATAGCCCAACGACGGCTGTACAATATCACCTACGTTCGCTATAAGGTTCCCGAAAAGGGTTGTAGCAGTTATGAAGCCTCATCTACTCTGTCAAGACGATCTGATAGAACCAACAGACGGGAAAGCACAGCAAACTGCGAGTTCAATTTCAGTATTGCGCGTGCGCGCGGGGATGCGGTTAGACTAGAGCTCAGTGGGGGAGGGGAGGTCAAACTAATGTGGCGTGAGCAGGCAATGACTGTACATGCAACAGGATTGGAAGATTCGCAGGAGCAACTGTATCTGATGTCCAACGGATTTTTAGATGCATTGCTGCACAGTTGGACGCACCTCTTCAGCTCTTAGAAAATACATCTGTGTGGATGAACTACTCTGAAAATTGGACATAGAGACATCTTTCACTTTACACATGCAGCGATTCGTTTGCCTTGACCTCGTCATTGTAGCCTATATGCATTGTTCTCAGTAATATTGAACTAGGCCTACATGTAACATGTATTCATAAGAATAGTACCTCAGTGACAATACAATATATTGTTGTTTGTTTTAATATTTTAATAAAGTTTCACATTTTGCAGTAGGATCATCTATAAAAAAAAATCTTTGTGACATGAGTGATGGCGAGATGCCAGACCATAGATATAGAACATGGTATTTCTCTGTGCTGGACATCATGGTCATATGGTTGACAAAAGCACATCAGATTGCTTTGCAGTTAAGAGAAGTGGGAAACAGGAGGGAAAGGGTTGACAATTCAACAAGTTCCACCAGAGGAAGTTATAAAAAGCAACTGGACTTTGTCCTTGGCTGCTAAGAAACAGCATTGACTACACACACAGTGCTTGACTTGGACTGAAATACTGGTGCCATTCCTCATTCTGGGTACTGTTTGTATTTAGGTGCAGGAGCTCCACAATACTTTTGAGCTAATATTCTATAGGAGGTGCAGGAGCTCAAGCAGTATAACATTTGAGGTGCCGGTACTTAGCTCCGGTAAGCTTCTGCCCAAGTCAAGCACTGACTACCCTCATTTTCCCCCATCACACATCAAAGTGTACACATTTTTGTCAGAAACACGTAACCTTTATTTAACAAGTTGATGACAGCTTGGCATTCTCTCAACCAGCTTCATGAGGTAGTCACCTGGAATGCATTTCAATTAACAGGTGTGCCTTGTTAAAAGGTAATTTGTGGAATTTCTTAACTTCTTAAAGCATTTGAGCCAATCAGTTGTGTTGTGACAAGATAAGGGTGGTATACAGAAGGTAGCCCTATTTGGTAAAAGAGCATGTCCATACCGGGGATCAATAAAGTACCTATATTATGGCAAGAACAGCTCAAATAAGCAAAGACAAAATGACAGTCCATCATTACTTTTAAGACATAAAGGTCAGTCAATCTGGAAAATGTCAAGAACTTTGAAAGTTTCTTCAAGTACAGTTGCAAAACACATCAAGCGCTATGATGAAACTGGCTCTCATTAGGACCGCCACAGGAAAGGAAGACCCAGAGTTAGTTCATTAGTTACCAGCCTCATAAATTGCAGCCCAAATAAATGCTTCACAGAGTTGAAGTATCTCAACATCAACTGTTCAGAGGAGACTGTGGGAATCAGGCCTTCATGGTCGAATATATTTGTTTAACACTTTTTTGGTTACTATATGATTCCATATGTGTTATTAAATAGTGTTGACTGTGTCCACATTTTTGACTGATATATATATATCCTATATGTGTGTGTCATTTTCAAGAAACTACTCGTTGCAACTGAACTCACATAAATCCTGCATTGTGGCAAGATTTGGACTTCAGACAAAACTACAGAACAGGCAGGGCATCGGCTGCGTGAACGCGCGTGAACCTCTCCTTTCACGGCGCCCCTGCAATCTTGGGCCCGTGAACCCCGGAGAGTGTAGGGGCGGGGCTCGGGTTAGGGGTTGATGGGGCTGTAGGAGGCGGAGTCACGGTAGTCCTGCCAGGGTAGGGGCGGGGCTCGGGGTTGATGGGGCTGTAGGAGGCGGAGTCACGGCAGTCCTGCCAGGGCCGCCATTTTTGCAAAGGGGAAAAAAAGACAGAGTAGAGGGGATCTAATTTCCAACTGTCGGCGTAGGTAGGACACAATTTTAACGGTTCGGAACTGACTGACATTATTGTGTTACAATAACTACCAAAGACAATTCATTACAGTAGGGGGGAGGCTCAAGAAGACTGCTATGTGTAAACATTATTATATATACAAAAAAAACAACCTTATAGAGCCGCAGTGTGGAGTGAAGTAGCTATTGTTTTGGTTGTGTAGAGAGCGAGGCTGTAGCGACGGGGGTCTCACCCAGATCCCTGTTTCTTTATTCTGGGTATCTACAGTGGACTTTAACGGTAAGTAAAACGCTTTAAAACTACCTCATACGATGTACTAGTTTCAACAGCTCGTTAAGTTTTAGTCTATCTAGTCAGTTTACAGACTTGGTTTCTCATGGCTAGCTACTGTAGCTAGTAACGGTACCTACGTGGATGCTGACGCTATAGATGGATGGAAGTTGATAACCGACGTTAGTTTTCTGGTAACAAATCAGTTGGTTTTCATAAATTAGCCACTTATTTAGAATGTCTGTCCTTAATTGAAGTATTGTTTTGTTGGTGTAACATTAGTTGGTATTAGGCGGCTAGGAACTGTCAGCATGTGCTAGTTAGATAGTGGTTAGCTAACTAACGTTAGCGCATTTGAATTTGAGATTAACTGGCTGCTTCCGAAACGTTAACAATCTTCCTTCGTTAATGCCGTTGAACAACTATATTGGATTGGTTGTTAATGGAGGGAAAGGGAAACAATACTTTATTAAACATGGAACTATTGTCAGTATGCTGTTGCAGTCCAACGTAACGCTAGTTAGATAACTAGGTGGTATGAAGAACTGCCCCCAAAATGATGGTCAGTTTGCCAATGTACTCCCATGCAATATACTTGTGGTACAATTCTACTTACAGAACAAGTAAACCATTAATTGTATTACAGTAGTTATTGGACTGGCTTTGCTTAACACACCCGTGCTCGTTGTGTAGTTAGATGTTTTCAGATGTGGTTGGAAGTGCGCTTCTTGTTGATCCTAGGAAGGTTTATTTCCGTTTATGAAGAACTAGACAGCGAGTTCACGAAATGTGGTGTTGCGCAGGAGGGCATCGACAGGGCTTTTGTTTACATACACACTACGTATGATTATTTCTGGCCATTGTAGTTGCACGGTATACGTTAAATCGCATTTCCACAATTGTGTAAATGCATTTTGATATAAAACTAAAGGCCTTATCTCAGTCACGAGATGACCGGGCGGTCATTGGGCCGTTAAACTCCCACCATTCTATTTGTTTTTTGCTAACTAGCTGACAAATGCTTTGCATCCCTTAATTTAAATTCAGAGGCTATGTGCTGCAAACGTGGGGGGAGGGGACCATACCTCGGCGGAGGGGGCATACTCAGATCAGGGAACCATGTTCCGCTGACAATGTAGCCTCTGCGGCCGCTTAAACTGTGCGATTGGTTACAATCGGTTGTCTCAATGCTATTTCAAAGGGAAATCATTAACTGCGATTATGTATATTCAGCAAGTGTGTTACCATTGCGCATTGTCTTGCCACTAACTAGCTTAGCTAGCTGGTCTTTCCAGGTTCAAGCCCTAGTTGGCCAGCGTTAACCACGTTTACCGCAGTTCCAACGTTCATATTAGCCAGCTAAGTTAAGTAACAGCTGCCGTAGCAGTCTGGTATCTTCAAATATTTATACAAAAACGTAGGTATTTATGACCTGGCTTTGTTTTAAGCACGAAGATGCCCCTTGTAATTGCTGTCAGTAGCTTGAGAAAATTGTTCTTTTGCCGAGACGCGTTGTAGCTTTGAAAGCCATTGCCGCTAGTTAGCACGGCTAGTTTTAGCCAACAATCCGACGAGATTATCCATTTTCCGTTATAATAGCCACACAGAGACGGTATCGACTAAATGGATACTTAAGTAAGAATGTGTGAAACAGACGATTGATTGCTTTCTTGGGGGTTTTCTTCTAGCGCCGAGGGTCCCCCCCCCCAGTGCCAGGGTTTTCTCGCTGTGAAGATGGCGTCTTGCCTTGACGTTGTGGTGGTTTAATGGCCATGTTCAGCCCTCCACACCCCTACCGGCTGAGCTGACTGCAGCGCCGACACACACATGTCCGCGTTTGATACGAACATACATGTGTCTGCTCAAAATACTTTCATATTCGAAGGCCAACGATCAATCACATTTCTTTGCTGATCTTGTGTTTTCGCGATGCATTGTATTTTGAAGTGTCTGCAGGATGTATATACATCTACTACTACAACAACGCAAAATGCGTCAGGTCAGATTTATTGTAGTCACTGAATTTGGCTGTTATTGGCAGGTTGTCATATTGAAGAGTTTCATAACAGGATACAAACGCAGCACTTTGTATAAAGAACGAGGATGTTTTATTGCCCCCCCCCACTCTTCCTTGTCCAACACTAAACATTCCCAACCTTTTCTGACAAGTTGGACCAAGTTACCATATTTGACAGTAAGTAGGCTACTAATCTAACTAATGTGTTTGTTGTTAAATTTATCCAGCCACACAGCAAAGCAAGTAAAAAGCAACATGATGACTAGACAAGACATTTTTTAACATCTCATAAGTCACTATCATTAGGCAACCCATTCTCTCACTGTGGTAGAATGGTAGGTTCTTAAAACAACAGTATTTTACAGGGTAAGCATGTACATGGTTAATAAGTAGTTCATTATCTAAAGGTCTCGACTGAGGAGGAAAACATGATACTGATTGTGGATATGAACCATAGAGCAAGCAGGTCACAACAACCATGATGTGTGTCATCATTGCTGGAACTATGTGCTTGTGTAATATTTACCAGTGTTCGGGTATGACTAGTACTAGAAATCTGGTCATTTAAATTAGCTAGGAAGTGTGGTTAGGGCTAGCCATTAGAGGAAATGTGGAACATAGGCTAGTTTGTCTCAATCGTATTTTCCAATTCAGAAAAAAAGTGTCTTAATTCACAAAAAATGAATGAATAGATAAACAATGAGCAGTTTCCCAGGGCGCACCTTGTGGTCATAGGCCTTGGGTATTGTGAAGGAGGAATGGGGGTATTTAGGGTCAGTTTTGTGAAACGGCAGCTGTGACTTGGTTATTTCCCTTTGACTTTGACATTGACAAAGACCTACAGCCCTCCTCTTGACCCCCCCAGCTCCTCACAGGCTCATAAGAGGCCCGTCATCAAAAACCCTTCACAGATAATTCAACAATGAAAATAAATGGCCAGGTTTTGTTTATCTGTTGTTTTGGTGAAAGTGTTGGAAGTGAATGTTAACACACAGCTGGCCAATGAGAAGCTCTGTGACACCCCTTATAGAAGTGACAAGAAGCCCCAGTTCCCCAACAAGGCTTTTTAAACTTGCCTGGCTACCCCTCACACACGCACACATCACTCCACTTTGCCTGAACAAACTTCTGACAGTGCATGTCTTTCCTTTCATGTTTTGTGAAATTTTTCCATCAGCTCAGGCCCCATTCCCAGTAGTGTGGCGCAGTCCCTGGTGGTGGATCTAGCTTTGTGATGGTGTGAGGCAGGCGACTCTACACTGCTCCAGTGTGAGTGAGACAAACAAGCTGGATACTTCTCTGTGGCGCAAACTTTGTCAGCCTCTGTCCAAATGCCAGTTTGAGACCGTTGCCCAGTGTTTTTTTTCTTCGCTCCTCCCTTTTCCTCCTGGTTGTGTAACCATGCAAGTATTCACTTATCTGTAAATATAACTATATTTACCTGTACAGCTAATTTAACCATTCAAAATGTTCACTTACCTGTTCATTTAGCCAGTCTGTCTATTAAGTAAACTATTATTACCCTCGCTCATATCATATGCATTTTTAGCTACTGAAGTATTTCTCTGCCATCGACCTGTATAGTAGAGTTAACCATCCAACATCCACCAATCTATAGTGTACATATTCAGCCAACCACCCATACTATGCAATGTCTTTTTATAGCTTTTTTTTGCACTCCAGATATCTTGTATTTCTATATTTTTTCATACTGCCGCTCTATGTATCATGTACCGTGTATATGTCTTTTGTGTACATTAGTTGTGGCATTTTGCACCTGCCCTGCTCCCGGGGGATCAATAAAGTACCTACCTATCTATCTATGTATCTATCTATGACACCATGTTGCCTTAACCTGGTAAGAAGAGACTCCTCTTTACATAAACAGAAAATTCCCCGGATTTGTGGCCGTCTTGGATGGAGGCTGGTGGGCGAGACGGCCTTTAATCTATTCTGTTTTGGTTCTCCAGGACAGCGCTAATTAGTCTTCTGTGTTCTTATGAGGCGAGGTCTGTGTTAATTCCCCCTCTGCCAATCGAGGACAAATCATTGGAGGCAGAGAAGTGTTTTCACCTCAGAGAGGCTGTGCAGCTGTTCGTTCTGTAGAGGAGCCTGGTGTAGACTATCATCGCTGCCACAGCTGACTGACTGACACTCTGATAAAGCCACTCATTTGCTTGTGACTCCCTATCTTTATTTTTCACTGACACAGGTGCATGTTTCACAAATGCCTGTCAACCGCGGGAGTAAGTAAGGCCTCAGACTGCTATACACGGCTCCCTCTAGTTCTACCCCCCCAGCATAGCATTGCCGAGTGGTATTCGTCCTCCACCAAATGAATGACGTCATGATACATTTGGGATATTTAACCACATCCTGGGCATCACTCACGCAGTGGAGACCTAGATGGAGGGAGGCCCTGGGAGTGAAATAGACAGTTTGAACCCCTCAGTTCGTCAGAACTACTGCGGGCTGGAACCCTCTGACAAGTAATGAGGACTGTGTGTATGAATGTAGCTGGCACAGAAAAAAAAAAGACTGTTTCCCTCAAGGTTGGCTTCTCTCTGAATTCAGTAAGAATGTATCCATTTTGTGTGAACATGTTATGAATACTGGATGAGAGCTGGCCTGCTGTGTCTAATCAGAGGCTGATACGTAATACACAATCCCCAGCCACCTATCTCTTCTTCCTCTTAAAGGGACAGTGGCCTCTGCTCTGTCCTGATGCTAGACGTCATGCACTCACTGGAGCGCTTCTTGCTGCGTGGCAGTCATGCTATTATAACCATGTCACGTTCTCGTAGCATTGTAACCGTCTCCCTAACTGCACCATATTCAAATTGCCTCACACACTGCCTTCTCTGGTTCTCGCTCCCCCTGGTGGGTACCCTCGCTCTGCACACTCTTGCACAGCTGTAAATACCTGATATGGTGTGTGTGTTTTGCTGGCTGCGTTGACAGGGAAAGGTGGCCTGCCTGCCACTCCCCCCTGGGGGACAAGAGTGCGTGGCAGGGAGCTCTCGCTGCTGTCTCAGGTGACACCTTTCCTTTTACCTCAACCCCAGGCGCGCACACACACACACATACATGAAGGGCTCAATAAGAGAAGCCATGAAGGCCTTTCAAGCTGCCAATAGCCAGGACAGTGGGCCACAAAGTGAGGAAGTGAAGGAGTTCATTATACAGGATGTTTACTGCTAGTCTGCTGTATCGAAAGCAGCGGTGGGTAGGACAGATGAAGGCCATTGCTCAACGGAGCTGGTGAGAATCTGTTGACTTCCTCTCTGCCTGCCTCATCCTCCACTTGTCTTTGTGATGCTCTCTGTCCCTGGAGAACAACAGACTCCATCCTGAAATGGTATCATCTGTATCAATATACCTGGCTGACAGAAGTACACTGCCAGCCTAGGGAGTTTTACCCTGTGGGGCTGCCTGGCTCTGTGGCTCTAGCCTCTAGTGTCCTCCCTGTCTGTGTAGAGCTTGAGTCAGGTCCTTAGTAGCCCACGGGAGGCTGGCCTTGCTCTGGGGCTCAGCGCGGTCGTGTAGGTGACACACAAGAGAAGGGGAGGGAGTCAGGGTTCGGGTAACCTGTTTTTGCGGTGCTGGGCTGTATCAGATCCTTGTTAAATGGGCATTTGGGTAGTTAGACTACCTCCCAAATAGGTGGCTCTGGGCTGGGGCTGCTGCAACGACTTCCCTAGCCCCGCACACTTCCTGTTGTCGATATGGCCAAAATATCATATCATGGTATTTAATGTTTTTTTTTTAATTTGCTTTGTGGGTAGTGCTAGACGCTAGGCTGGCAACACATACATTCTACGTGATTTCAATGAGTATTTATCCATTTGGGTTTTAGTTGAATTGAACAATATAAAACAATCCAAAACAATTTCCTGCGTTTTCATACATTTCTGCATTTCCTGCGCTCATTTGAGATCAATTGCTATTTGATTAAAAAAAACGTTGAACTTTTGGAATCATAGAAATAGAATGTTTATTCTAGTTCTATAGTTCAAATATAAATAATAGTGTGCACTTTGAATTCAGTGTTTGACATGACAACGAATGAACAAGCCAGAAAGGCGTTATTGTGACGGGTTAGGAACCAAAGTATTTGTCAGTGTTTCCCAGGGGACCCTATAATATGTTGGCTACATTAAATGTTTTTCCATGTAGCCAACATATTCATGCTTCGCCTATTCCTATTTGATTTAGAATATACTGTTGCACAACACCATGCTGATTTAGACCTACACCAGCACTGGTATCAGGCTGTATTAGCTAGCTACGTTTGCTCTGACTCAGTACATTTTATTAGCTAGCTAACTAGCAATTAGCGGCTAACACAATTTAGCTAAAACTTGCTAAGAAAATACAAACTTAGCTGTTTGCAGATGTAAGAAACACAAACTATAATAGTTTAATTATAGAACACTTGTGGATTTATTTATATTAATAAGCAATGTGGAAACAACATTGTTGCATGTGCTGCATTGATCATGCAGACTGAACGCAAGTGTCTCGTGGTCAAGCAACAAGGAAGCGCTCCTTGAGTGACAGGGGGCGGGGCTAGGACTAGGTCTGTGTGAAAAGCGACATGGATATCACATTATAGCAAACCAAACATTCAAATGCCGTTATAGAAGGTAAAGTACACCTTAAACACCAACCCGGTGTTTAGTAAAATATGGTATACAGCCCAGCCCTGTCTCTGACTGTTCTTTTGGTGGATAAAGACTTCCCCCTCTGCCTTCAGACAGTCACACACAACCACACACTGCTGTACAATGGCCGGGGTTTCGAAATTCTCTACAATTAACACCAGGCACAGAAAAGCTGCATTTGCGCCTGTCAGTCTCACTTTTTATTTGGTTTGAGTAGGGCTTTCTTTCTTAATATAGACAAGACAGAGTCTCACAGTGGACAGGCGAGCTCAACGCAAATCAATGATTTAGTTTGTCATCGGTCATCTCTATCAAATTTAAAAATGGAGCCATCTTGTGCCATAGCCAGGCTGTGGAGGGGAGGACTGTGTACCAAGGGAGAGTAAGCCAGAGCAGGACTGCCCCAGATCAGCTGTCAGAGCTTGGCTGTAGCCTGCACCTGAGATGGGAAATGCAAAAATCCCTGTTTTTGAAGATTCCTCCTTTACCCGCGTGTGTGTGTGTTTGTTTGACAGGGTAGAAGCCCAAAGTGTATAGGGTGATGTGCGTAGAGTAGCCTCTAGGACACACTGTCTCAGTCTCTGGCATACACAGAGTGCTGTGCTGGGGCCATTGTCTGCTGGTGTTAGTATGGTTATTGTGCTCTGCAGTGTGTGGATGTGGACAAAGCAATATCATTCTCTCTCCATTGCCTTTTAGTGGGCCTGGACACAGTGCAGTTTGCTGCTCCGGTATAGGTTGTCAATGGTAAACATCACAGTAGAAATTGTGAGTCTGCTCGCAACTTTTCACAGCCACTAGTGGCGCCCAGTCTCCAACACACGCATGCACATAATGTAGGACTACATCCCCAAAGTCTTGTATTATTGATGTATATCTTCACCTTCAGAGATAAAGCACAGAGGGAGCCCTGGCAGCGTGGGCACCGTGATTAATAAAGGGCAGTAGAGAAGCCATGTTTGGGCACTGTGAAAAGAAGGGTTGTGACATTCTGATGGTGTCTTTTTACAGTGTATAGGCACTTCAGCTCTCTGTTCGGAACTTGGAGGGAACGGTGAGTGTTCTCTTCTCCCGGCTCAAAATCAAACACAGAGACTTCGCCCATAATGAGCCTTGACCGAAAACAAGCTCTGACGTACGACGGCTCCAACTAGCCTAACACGAGGGAGCGTGTGTGTGTGAGTTTTCAGTTCAGTGACTGGTCTGTATGAAAAGGAGAGCTATTCCCCCACACAATGACGTGACTGTGTCCTTAGTGAGGAGGGGAGAGTGGGGTGGGGAGAGTGGGCTCGGCTCTAGTCTCCCACCCAGTCTCAGAAGGCTGCTGTGCCTGCCTGTGCTAGAGGAACCCTAGTATACCCATACAGGAGTTTGGTCGCCTCCCCTACCCTTCTCCCAAACAGAGGGTAGATTGATCATTTGGAAGGCTCCCTGCAGCGCTGTGAGATCTGTGATGCGAGAACATCAGACAGAACGAGAGAGGGAGTGGGGGTCGAGCGCTACAGCTTTCCTCCTCGCTTGACTAGCTAGTATTCTGCCATTAGCATTTTCTTGTACTTTCTCTTCCTCCCCTCCCAGACCCCTCCTCCTTCACCATCCTCTCTCTTGGGGTTCTTTAATGGCAGTGGATCCGGCTGAAGGTGGCTTTAAGTGCTCGCTCTCTCTCTCTCTTTCTGCCTCTTTGTAATTCGGAGCCCTGTCTGCGGCACTCCCCTTCCCTTCCATGCGCTGAGGTTTATTTCGGAAGTGCAGAGAGGAGAGAGCAATCCGGCGGGGGGCGGAGAGAGCGAGGTGGAGAAAGAGCGATGGAGCGTTTTTCCTCTGCTTTTTTTGGCATGTTTGTCCCGTGTGACAGACTTCTCCGCTCAAGGAAGTGGGCGGAGCGTCGGAGGCAGTTACAGCGTTCAGATTTAGTCAGGATGCTGTACTCGTTAGACTTTTTTCCAACCCCACCCCCCTCGTGAGTCTTGAATGTGTCTGGCCCCGGTGCAGTGCCTGTAGCTGTGTGTGTATGCGCGCGCCCCTGGGTGCCTCCCAGCATAGGAATGTGTGCAAGGGTCTAGAAGGGGATGGGGTTTGGTTTATCTGTCTGTGCGGGGGTGTATGTGATTGTGTGTGCATTCCTGAGCAGTGACAGCAGGATTCCCTTAGACAGAGGCAGAGGCGAACACAGCAAAACGCTTGGAAACAGACGGCCTGTTTCCGAAGGAAGGGATTTTTACTACACCAAAACATACTGAGCCTTTGCGATAACGGGTTTTTATGTCATTTACGGGGAAATGTTCCACCCACAATTGGATTCCATTGTTAATTGAGCCACGCAAGCAGTGCTGCAATATGGGCCCTGCTGTTTTAAAGAGACTGGAAAAAAGAAATATTCAGCAGTCTAGTGAACCTGAAATGTCCTGCTTTTTCTAGCAGTGTGTCTGAGATGAGCCCTCTATGCTGGAGGGCTGGGCTGGTGCGGGCACACACAGAGGTGTGAACTCCAGCCTATTTTGTCTAGGCATGTGTCCCTCCCACGAATCCCACTTATCAACAAAGCTGTGCTCTCAGTATCAAGGGTAGCACATATGCTCCTGCCTGGACAGATGCATTGCATTACAAGGGCTATAAGCTTTAATAGCCTGTACATTACCACCAACTGTTTGTTTGTTTGTTTATAGGCTAATTGGGACGGGTCTTTTTCATCTATTTGCATTGTGTTGTTAATGCCTGTTAGCATTAGTGGCTACCTCTGTTGTCTGTCAACCTAGCATTTAGTCCCGCCTCCTACACCTCTCTTCATCCTAGAGAGGCTGCATTCTGTCTGACACCTAATGCACCAGCAATGCTGAACAATCGGTGTGAGAGGGAGTGAGACGAGATGGCTATTTAACACTGGCTTTCACATCCAGACACAGCCAGGGGCTTGTGACAGCTCTAATTACACCGTTAAAGGATTGTGTGTGTGTGTTTCTTTTAGAGAGCGAGTGTGTGTGCGTGTGCGTGTGTGTGTTCAATAGAACACTCCTGCTCGGTGAAAAGATGGCCTTTTCTTTCTCCTGCTCCATTCATGGCGGCCAGTCAGAGCTGTGTTCTCTCACACCCCCCTGTGGTGGAACACGGCCACTGCAGTATCCTGCATTCCTGGCAGTCTGTGTAGAGGTGTCATTTGCCAAGTTTACCGACACCAGGCATTGCCTTATTGCATCTCCTCTTTCTCCTTGCATCCATCATTTTCTCAGGTAGCCAGTGAGGTGGGCGAGGGTTCTCTTTAAGAGCTTGCTAGGGAAATACCTGTCATGCTGTTAATGTTCCATGTTACTAGCCGTTAGCTAGTTGCTACATCTCACACGGACAATCATGGTGCTTCCCGGAAATACCCGTTTTCAGTCTGACTGATCTAGTTTCAGATAGGTGATTGTCCGTTTTTTATTTTTCTTCAGTGTGAATGAAGGGCTTAGTTAACTGCTCACCTGCCATTGCTGATTTTGCACCATGCTAACTCCCTTGTTGTCTCTCTCTCCCTCTGTGTTGGCAGGCCTTGTGGATGCACTTAGATGTCTGCAATGAGTGCTGTGGCTGGCATGCCTCAGTGTTTTGGACTCCCATGCTCTGGACTCAGTAGGACAAGAATTGATCAGCAGAGAACGTCATGAGCATAGTGATCCCTGTAGGGGTGGACACAGCAGACACCTCATACCTGGAAATGGCTGCAGGCTCAGAGTGAGTATACAAACGTCTTCTGGCCCAAACCAACATCTGGTGATTGATCTCACACATTCTCTTAATCTCTCTATTCTCCTTGTACACTCATTCTCTGCTGATGTCACCCCCCATCTCTTTCTTCTCTTTTTTATTTCATCCTTTCGCCCCTGCTTTCTCATTCACTTTAATGTCATCTGCCTGTCTGTCTACCATATCCCCCCTTACGGCCTAAAGCGCATTCTCTCTCTCTCTCTGTCTGTGTCTCCTCTCTCAATTCAATTCAATTCACTTTATTGGCATGACGCAACAATGTACATATTGCCAAAGTATCATACATCAATATATATATTTTTTTCTATATATTTATATATATTTTTTTTTTTTCTATTTTATATATATATATGTATGTATGTATGTATGTATGTATGTATGTATGTATGTATGTATGTATGTATGTATGTATGTATGTATGTACATACATATACACACGCACATACATATATATATATATATATATTTTTTTTTAAATATAATTACATCAAAGAACAAATAACAACAGGAAAAAATAAAATAAATGCATTAAATATGTCAGGCACTGTCCCTCAACTTGTGGCAGGCAGCAACATAGCATGCTGCCAGCGCACAGCTGGTCATGTCTTCCCCCAAAAGGATCGGCAGCCTTTCTATGTCAGAGAGGTCCTCAAAGCCCCGGACTACTTGTTCAAATTTGGGGAAGTGACTCTCTCTGATAGTTTTATATTTTTGACATTTGGTCAGGAAATGCAGCTCTGTCTCTGGTTCTGCTGTGGTGCAGTGGTTGCACAGCCTTTCCTCTACAGGGAGCCAGGTTTTCCTGTGTCTACCCTTCTCAATAGCAAGGCTGTGCTCGCTGAGCCTGTACTTTGTCAAGGTTTTCCTGAGGTTTTGATCAGTCACCATGGTCAGATAGTTTGCCATGGTGTACTGTCGATTTAGGGCCAAATAGCACTGCATTTTGCTTTGTGCTTGTGTTTGTGTTTTCCAATAGGTAATGTAGTTTTGTTTTAGATGTTTTGTAATTTGGTTAATTCTTATTGATTGGATGTTCTGGTCCTGAGGCTTGAGTGTGTTAGTGGAACAAGTTTGTGAACTCAGCCCCTGGACCAGTTGGATGAAGGGACTCTTATCTTTGCTCAACTCTTGGTATTGCAGGGCTTGGTAATGATATGAGAGGGGGTCACTGTGTTTTAGGTGTTTCCAAAACTTAATTGCTCTTTTTTGAGTTTTTAATATTAGT
Organism: Thymallus thymallus; assembly: GCA_023634145.1. NCBI lineage: Eukaryota > Metazoa > Chordata > Actinopteri > Salmoniformes > Salmonidae > Thymallus > Thymallus thymallus. The sequence continues at coordinate 19,755,404 of CM042421.1, read as the reverse complement.
GGATATCGGCCTAATTCTGCCCTGCATGCATTGTTTGTAGTTTTCCTCTGGACATGTAGGAGAATCTTACAAAGTTCCGCGTGCAAGGTCTCAATGGGATGTTTGTCCCAGTGGGTAAAATCTTGTTTTGTAAGTGGACCCCACACCTCGCTGCCATAGAGTGCGATTGGTTCAATCACACATTTAATTAGTTTTTGCCAAATTGTAATAGGTATTTCAATTTGGGTTTGTTTTTTAATGGCGTAGAATGCCCTGCGTGCTTTGTCTCTCAGTTCATTCACTGCATTATTTAGGTGTCCAGTCGAACTTATTTTTAAACCTAAATAGTTGTATTGTGTGCAATACTCTATATGTTTTGCACCAATTGAGAACTTTGGTTTTATTCCCTGGGATCTGGAATTTGTCTGGAAAATCATTATTTTGGTCTTTTTGGGGTTTACTGTCAGGGCCCAGGTCTGACAGTACTGCTCTAGCAGGTCCAAGCTCTGCTGTAGACCATGTGCTGTGGGTGAAAGCACATGGTCTCTCTCTCTCTGTCTGTCTGTCTCCTCTCTCTCTCTGTCTGTGTCTCCTCTCTCTCTCTGTCTGTCTGTCTCTCTGTCTGTGTCTCCTCTCTCTCTCTCTCTCTCTCTCTCTCTCTGTCTCTCTCTCTGTCTCTCTCTCTGTCTCTCTCTCTGTCTGTCTGTGTCTCCTCTCTCTCTCGCTCTCTCTCTGTCTGTCTGTGTCTCCTTTCTCTCTGTCTGTCTGTCTCTCTGTCTGTCTGTCTCTCTGTCTGTCTGTCTCTCTGTCTGTCTCTCTGTCTCTCTCTCTGTCTGTCTCTCTCTCTCTGTGTCTTCTCTCTCTCTCTGTGTCTTCTCTCTCTCTCTCTCTCTCTCTCTCTGTGTCTTCTCTCTCTCTCTGTCTGTCTGTGTCTCCTCTCTCTCTCTGTCTGTCTGTGTCTCCTCTCTCTCTCTGTGTCTCTCTCTCTGTGTCTCTCTCTCTGTGTCTCTGTCTCTCTCTCTGTGTCTCTCTCTCTGTGTCTCTCTCTCTGTGTGTCTCTCTCTGTCTGTGTCTGTCTGTCTCTCTTTCTCTGTGTCTCTCTTTCTCTGTGTCTCTCTTTCTCTGTGTCTCTCTCTGTCTGCTTTTAGAGGGGCTTGTCTCTTTTTAAATGGGTCTGTGTCACTCTCCCCCAGCCTTAAGAGCTGCTGCGGGCAGCCACAGCTGGTTGCCATGGAAACCCCCCAATGTCTCCCTTCTGCACTGTGCAGGGGCCATTGCCATGGTCACCGGGCTGAATGACAGGTGGCCTTCTTGCGGTTAAGGCGTTTTAAATGGTTCCTGACGAGTTTCCCCCTCCTCCCCTCTTCCAGTGGGCTCTTTTTTTATGGTCACGTCTCAGCCCAGGGTCCTTCTGTTCGTAAGCCCTCTCTCTCTCTCTCTCTCTCTCTCTCTCTCTCTCCACCCTTTCGTCTGCCTGCCCCCTGATGCAGATTCAGTCAAAAGAGTTTAACGAGTTTGAATTGGGCCTCCACTATGAAGGTTTCATCCAGAGCACAGAGTATGGCTGGCTAGCTGGCTGTAAAACTCACACACAGAACTACCTACCGCCACTGTGCTCACAGACAGCCTTTTCCGACTGATAAAACTGTCACAGATCCTTGGTGCCATTTGAGGCCCTCATATGTTTTGAACACAGGGCAGAGGTTAGCATTAGCGTGCTAACTGTAGGAACACCAGGGCTACTCCCAGAAGAGCAGTTATGGCCTCTCCACCTCCCTCTGAAGGATGCAGCGTTGTGACGAGGATTACATTTACTTTTATGTAATTTAGCAGATGCTCATATCCAGAGCGACTTATAGCAGCAATTAGGGTTGTGCCTTGCTCAAGGGCACATTGGCAGATTTTCCCCCTAGTTGCTTGGGGATTTGAACCAGCAACCTTTGTTTACTAGGCGTGTGTGTCTGTATGTTGTGACATGCAGCGCATGGCAGTCGTGTGTGTAATTATAGCTACCCAGCTACACACGGGGCACAGTGTGCATGCACTCGCCGACGACTACAGTGTGTTGCCATGGCAGTGAGTCGAAACACTTTTGCGTGAAGGCCTCTGGCTGTGCAGCATTGCTCTCTCTCTGTGTGAGCTCTTACTCCATATTAAGCTCTCTCTTGAGTTGTGAGCTGTGATTAGCACATGCCTAGCCTAGCTGTCTGTTTAATTGAAACCTCCATTCCATCTCTGTTGTCTCTCTGCTCTCACATCTCATAGATTCCTCCTGTGTTTGTGTGTGTGTGGAATTTTATTTGATTTAACCTTTATTTAACTAGGCAAATCGGTACAGAACAAATTATTATTTACAATGACTGCCTACCTACAGGTTCAGCCCCTGGAGCAAATTAGGGTTAAGTGCCTTGCTCAAGGACACATTGCCAGGTTTTTCACCTTGTCAGCTTGGGTATTCGACCTTTGGGTTACTGGCCCAACGCTCTAACCACTAGGCAGCCTGCCGTCCCTGACAGTAGATTGACTACTGCCTTAATTTAGCTGGAACCCAGGAAGAGTATCCATAATGAATACAAATAGCATCATGTTCTCCATGTCCCTGCATCCCTGACTTCTACGAGACATACATGATTGATGCAGTCAGTCCCTCTAGCCCATTCACACTGAGACCAGACATGGCCGCTCGCCGTCCGCCAAACAAACTCACTCATCACTCGTCTGTTCTCCTCTCCTTTTTATATCATCCCCCTCTCACCCGAGGGACTTTCCCAGGAAATCACAATAAAGCCTGTTGTAATGACTCATCATACAATCACTGATTTCATTTTAATACAAATGAAAACATTCCCTCTCACAACTGAATGATGCTGCATCATTCACACAATTGTCAGTAGCCTACTTTAAAGTTTCTTTGGATTTGATTTGGGATGCTTCTCTGCCCTGGTGAGGGTAGTGAAGTGTGTGTGTGTGTGTGTGTGTGTGTGTGTGTGTGTGTGTGTCTTTCAGCGAGTTATGTACACACACACACACCTTCCCTGGGGCCCGCCCTTAGACCTTTGTACATGCACTTACATTTTCACTTTGACACAAAGCTTCTACTGCTTGAGCGCCAATACCATATTTAAGGAAGTGTTGCACAGCGAGTATTGGGAGGTCAGTGTGCAGCACGCGGTGAGTCTAGGAGGGAAACACTGACTCCACCAGGTACTGTACTGCTGCTTTACCCCAGGAGGGACTGGAGGGGGGGGGGGTGTCTAGGGGAAGGAAAGAAAGGGAGGATTGGAGAGGAGTGAGTGTGTGTGTGTTTGTACTTTAACACGTGGCACGCCCATTCATTGGAGTAGTCTAGTTTTGCCACGCTACTGTGCTGCTAAAAATGTCTTTGCTTGTCACATATTCTATTTAGTTTCTGCTGCTGTGTGTGTATGGTTTCACATATTTCCTCTTTATTGTTCTGGGTTTGTGTGTCAGCTTTTCCTAGTACTCGATGTCCAAATATGCTACATAGTCTGTTTTGAGCCATGCAGCCATAGCATCTCCTCAGGCATTCTACTATGCTGTCAGAACACGTATACATTTTGTAACACTGTACCTTTTGAAGCTGTCCAGTTTGTTTAGTGGGATTTTCTCTTGTAGTCTGCGTTGTTAGCTACACTTCTTGGCAGGGTAGTTGGCCTCTTGTGAAGGTTTAATTTTGCCTCTGCTTCTGAGATGTGTGTGAATGTGCGACGCCAGCCTTGAGTTCCCCTGGGGGGCCATCTCTATTCTCTCTCCTTCACTCTCCCTCTCTGTGACCTTGAAGCAGTTGTCTGGACTCCTGGATGAGGAGGGGAGGATTTGGTGGAGTTTCTATCTCATGATCGACCGACAGGCTTTCTGTGTGTCGGAGTATTAGTTGTTGGAACATCAGCTAGCCTTTTTGTATTTGTCAAATCAGCCTGGAGTCTCAACTCTGTCTGGGCTGTCACTGCTCTTTCTTTCCTACTCTCTAAACACACTTCTCTCCTTCCCTCCATCTCCTCTCTGTTGTCTGTTTGCCAATCCCACTTCTCTTTTTGGTTTCTTATTTGTATTTATTTTTACTGCTCCCCCTCCTTCAAAGCCAGTGAGAACTAGCCTAGTTAACCATAACCCCATGTCCTTGGTTTACATTTACAAACAGGCTTTCTCTGCGCCACTGCAATATCATAGAATGAGAGTGGATTTACCGGTTTCATAAATGAGCTCACGGAAGTGAATGCCTCTTATTGTTCGTGTGAATGATGTGTGTGTGTGTGTGTGTGTGTGTGTTAGCCTCCAGTAGTGTGTGTGTGTGTGTGTGTGTGTGTGTGTGTGTGTGTGTGTCCTTCAGATATGGGGCTCATGTTTAAATGGTCTTTATCGTGGAGACATTATGGGGCTCATGTTTAAATGGTCTTTATCGTGGAGACATTAGGCCCCCCATCTAGTTATTTGCCTTGCTATCTGCTCTGTCCAGTCAGCTGAGGTGATATGACAGGGCCAGGCCACACGCACACACACAGGGCTTCTGGCCTCGGTGCTCCTCATGCCACTTCCACTCTGTGTCACAACCGCTGTCAGCTCCCGTAAGGCCCTCCCAAATAAACCCTCATTAAGCCTGTGGAAGAGAGGAACCAATGAAGCACAACAATACACACTGCTTTATGAGGAGATTCTCTTGTCGCTCTACTCTACATTCATCTATCTCTCTCTGTCTGTTCTCTCTGTTCTCTCTCTCTGTTCTCTCTCTCTGTTCTCTCTCTCTGTTCTCTCTCTCTGTTCTCTCTCTCTGTTCTCTCTCTCTGTTCTCTCTCTCTGTGTTCTCTCGCTCTCTCTACCTCTACCCCTCTCTCTCTCTCTCTCTCTCTCTACCTCTCTCTACCTCTACCTCTCTCTACCTCTACCTCTCTCTACCTCTACCTCTCTCTCTCTCTCTCTCTCTCTCTCTCTCTCTCTCTCTCTCTCTCTCTCTCTCTCTCTCTCTCTCTCTCTCTCTCTCTCTCTCTCTCTCTCTCTCTCTCTCTCTCTCTCTCTCTCTACCTCTCTCTACCTCTCTCTACCTCTCTCTACCTCTCTGTCTCTACCTCTCTCTCTACCTCTCTCTACCTCTCTCTACCTCTACCTCTCTCTCTACCTCTACCTCTCTCCCTCTCTGTCTGTGCTCACACTCTTACTGTTCTAAATGGAATCCCCCTTCTTACTGTTTCTCTCACTCATTCATGTCTCTTTCATTTTACAATACACTGATCTCTCTTTCTCTTCTGTTACTGTTGTGAATGGAATCCCCCCCTAACTATTTCTCTCCCTCCTCTCTGTCCAGCAGACCAGAATCGGTAGAGGCCAGCCCTGTGGTGGTGAAGTCCAGCTACCCGCACCAGATCTACAGCATTCACTCTCACCACTCCCACAGTTACATTGGGCTGCCATACGCTGTGAGTATAGCAGTACACACCACTACACTATAACTATACCGTACATTATAATACAGTTCACTGACACTACCGTACACTATAATACAGTTCACTGACACTACCGTACACTATAATACAGTTCACTGACACTACTGTACACTATAATACAGTTCACTGACACTGTAGAAATTCCAATTCAAGACAATTGAACAATTTATGCCGGATCGAATCCCCGAGCTGACAAGGTAAAAATCTGTCATTCTGCCCCTGAACAAGGCAGTTAACCCACTGTTCCTAGGCTGTCATTGTAAATAAGAATTTGTTCTTAACTGACTTGCCTAGTAAAATAAAGGTTAAATAAATAAATAAACCATAGAGATGGAGAGAATGCCATAGGTGGATTTCTCTGGTATAAACTTGTCACCCTCAACATCTTTCTGTCCTCCTCCCCAGGACCACAATTATGGGGCGCGCCCCCCGCCCACGCCCCCGGCCTCCCCTCCCCCCTCCATGCTGATCCGGCCGGGCGATGGGCTGTTTGTGCCGGGGTGTCTGCAGGACGAGGCGTCCAGAGGAACCACACTCAGCACCTCGGAGGACGGCAGCTACGGGGCCGACATCACCCGCTGCATCTGTGGCTTCACCCACGACGACGGCTACATGATCTGCTGCGACAAGTGCAGGTAGGAACTGGGAAAGACCCTGGACTCTCCTTTATCAGGTCACAGTGCTTTAGACCACAGAGTCCATACTGGCCTAGAAGTGAGTCATAAACTTTCTATGTCCATGTCTCATCAGTGTCTCAACTTTTCAATGGGATAAATAAACCCATGTCTAGGTCCCACTGTTTCATTGTGAATGGCTTCTGTTACTGTGTCTGACAATCTGCTTTCTCTTCTCTCTCAGTGTGTGGCAGCACATAGACTGCATGGGAATCGACAGGCAGCACATTCCTGAGACGTACCTGTGTGAGCGCTGCCAGCCGCGCAGCCTGGACAGAGACCGGGCCATCGTGCTTCAGACCCGCAAGAGGGAGAACATGTCCGGTGAGTGGAGAGATGGTGAGATACCTACCTACCTACCTCCTCCAGTCCCTCCCAGTGCTCTGCGGTAAACAGCTCTCAGATCAGATGGCAGTGTGGTAAAGGCTGTGTAAGTCTGTCTGCTCCGCTCTGCTCCATATACTGCAGTCTCCTCCCCCTGCGGGTCTGGAGCTACCCAGGCCACAGCTGACCGGCCATGTTGTTTAGCCCAGGGTTTCCCAATTGTTTTTTTTGTACCCTAGCACTACACAGCTGATTCAAATAATCAAAGCTTGATGATGAGTTGGTTATTTGAATCAACTGGGTAGTGCTAGAGCAAAAATAAAAATTGATTCAGTTGCACGCTGACACCTGCTGGTTACATCAAGTAATGCAACAATTCAGACATTAAGAATGGCAGACAGTGCTATGGAACGTCTTGTTTTTACCTTGAATAAATAATTTGTCTAAATCGGCTAGAACCAGGAAAACTTTGCTTTGGTTGAATCCTGCTGTACAAGATGCACAAATAAACCTTTATTACCAATACTTTATTAAGGCATATGTATCTCTGCAGACGGGGACACCAGTGCCACAGAGAGTGGGGATGAGGTGCCGCTGGAGTTGTACACGGCCTTCCAGCACACCCCCACCAGCATCACACTGACCACGGGCCGCCTGGCCGGCAACAAGCAGGCCGACAAGAAACGCAAGAGGAGCGGAGACAAGGAGCCCGCTGCCACCTCGGCTCGAGCCAAGAAGGTCTGAGCTCTACATGTATTCTTAAGTGGATCAACTCTCTCCAAAATAAGTTGTTTCGGCGTGTTTCATTTAACAGAAAGCTGTCAATTTGATTTGCACTATATGTCTGCTCACCGGAGTCTCTTGTCTAACAGGCGTTCCGTGAGGGCTCCAGGAAATCCTCCAGAGTGAAGGGTGGAGCGCCAGATATGCAGCCGGGGGAGCACCCGTCTCTCTGGGAGAACAAGATGAAGGCCTGGATGGAGGCCTACGAGGAGGCCGGCAACAACCAGTACAGCGAGGACGTCCAGATCCTGCTCCGCGTCAAGGAGGCCGGCGATGGCAAGACCCTGGCCTACAACACGCACTCGGCCACCTTCAAACCACCCGTGGAGGTATGTGAAACAGACACAATGACTCACAAAACATCTGTCCTCACATTGCTTGAGTGGGCAGCATACACACAGTTTGTACACCCTCTTTCCTCATGTCCTGTTGTTGCTCTCCTCTCCAGAGCCAGGTTCAGAAGAACAAGACTATCATGAAGGCAGTGAGGGACCTGGCTCCAGACTCCCTCATCATAGAGTACAGGGGCAAGTTCATGCTCCGACAGCATTTTGAGGCCAACGGATGCTTCTTCAAGAGGTGAGGACCCAAATGGAAAAGTCTTCCTTGGCAATGGACAGTTAAGTCCCTCACGCTCTCTCTGCTCCTGTTGAGCTCCTGGCTATCTTTCCCTGGGCACCATATGGACATCCTCAATCTGTTACTATGTCTGTCTGCCCAGCACTGCATTTCATTCCTCTTTCCGTCTCTGTCTCTCTCCAGACCGTACCCCTTTGTGTTGTTCTACTCAAAGTTTGACGAGCTGGAGATGTGTGTGGACGCCCGTAGCTTTGGCAACGAGGCCCGCTTCATCCGACGCTCATGCACCCCCAACTCTGAGGTGAGTGGCCAATCGCAGACCCCAATACTAAACACACGACTCTCGAGTGGCGCAGCGGCATCACAGTGCTAGAGGCGTCACTACAGACAACCTGGTTCGAATCCAGACTGTATCACAACCGGCCGTGATTGGGAGTGCCATAGGGCGGCGCACAATTGGCCCAGTGTCGTCCGAGTTTGGCCTGTGTAGGCCGTCATTGTAAATAACTATTTGTTCTTAACTGACTTGCCAAGTTAAATAAAGGTTAAATAAAACCCTGACCGCACCCCTCAGAGCCACTAACCTGAACTTAATTTAACCTCATTTTCAGTGGGTGCCTCATGTTCTCTCTCTCTCTCTCCCTTTTTCTCCATCACTCTCTTTCTCT